>CABHPH010138863.1:3292-27260 GCA_902168325.1 Peromyscus nudipes
GAAGAAGAAGAAGAAGAAGAAGAAGAAGAAGAAGAAGAAGAAGAAGAGTTAATATATATTAGGAACATACAGTGTGCCACTATCCTGAGTACTTCTTATGTATCAGCTATGTTGGCTTATATAATTCTTTTGGGTTTTTTCTCTTGTATTAGGGGTTAAAGCAAGGTCCTTACATGTTAGGCAAGTAGTCTACCATGAGCTGTATCCCCAGCCCCCTTTTTAAATATAATAACGATGTAGGGAGATTCTGTTATAGTTTTCCTAATCTACAGGGAACTGAGACACATGGATTAGTCAGTGTTTTTCAGTGTCATACAGATTATAGTAGAATGAATGGGCTGCGGATTTGAACTCATGAAGCCCATCTGTAGAGCTGATTGAGAGAATACAACCTGACACAGACATGGAAAGGGATGCTCACCAGAATGAGGGATGGTCCTGATCTTGTTAACTCTTGGATCCCCAGTATCTGGAGCCTGGAACACAGAATACCACTTGGCACAAACATTAAGTCTTTGTTAAATCTTCACCCAGCTTTGTAGGATTCTATGGCTGAGGCTGTGCCCAAAAGTAAATAATAAGTGCTTTACATGAAGCATACTTAGCTAGAGCAGCCATGAGCGAAACATTAGCTTCAGAAAGTGGTACCAAGAGGATGGGAAAGACTCTTTAGAGGCAAGAAAGAAACTGCCCCTGTTTCCAGCGAACAAAGCCTATGCAGGAGAGAGGCCGCCGGTACACTGTTTGCCTGGGAGCCAGTGAAGCTGAGTGAAGAGGAGGGGAGGGGGAGGACTTGGCAGCGGAGCTGAAGGGCCTCTTGGCTCAGAGAGCATCTCAGCAGAAGGTGGAGAGGTGGAGGCAGGCGAGAGCACCAGACAAAGGCTGAGAAGCAGCATAGGCTGCACTGCGCTGGAGGCCTGGGTCAGAATAGGGGGCAGGGGAGGAGGCAGGTCATTCCAAGTAAGCCCCAAGAGCCTGCTCAGAAGGCCAACCACCTCCACCCCCACCCTCGGAGCCAGTCAGTCAGTGTGCTTCAGAGGACTAGAAGAAAGTAGACATGCAGTAACAGGATTACTCTGACCACACTTACGAAGCTGCTGAGACGTATGGGTTTAGGATGAAGGGCTTCAGTTAAAGTTAGACTTGAGTTCAGATTCTGGCTCTGTCATTGTCCAGCCACGTGACCTAGAGCAAGCTGTTGGACTTCTGGAAATTTCAGATTTGGGGGTAGGCTTCAGATGGTGGCTTGGGGATTAAAGAGGCAGTATGCCATATGCCTGTCATCAATCTTACAAACAGCAGACGCTCAAGGGACGCTTTGCTGTTGCCGTGTTGGTAGAAACTGCTCTTAGCATTGACTAGCTGGTCCACCCAGACTTGCTCAGAACTCCAAGCCAGAAGCAAGTAGAACTCAGCTTGCAAAGACCACACACGGGTCATGTCCATGTCAAATCTTGAGCTTCAGGCCAGAGCACAGGCCTCTGGAACTTCACATTTGGAGCACATGTTAGGATCAATAGGTTTGGCAAGCTCCCCTATGGACTACTCTGTCCTCTTGCTGAACCACACATTCAGCTTTCCAGGAGGGTAACTTCCCAAGGTGCCCAGTCTGAATTTTATGAATGCCACGAAGTCTCTATTTTATGTGAGCCCATTTTAAGCCTTCCTTCCACAATTAGTGCTAGTCCACAGGGCCATTTCAGAACTGTGTGTTGACAGAAAAAAAAACAGAAATTTCATTTTAATTAGGTAATTTTCGAAAATCATAGAAGGTAGAATAATAAATATTTTTAATATTCTATAAACAGAAAAATTATTGGACTTTTCAATGCATTTGTAAAATAAAAGAGCAACAGCAGTTAAGTGTTGGTACTACTAGTGAAAACATAAAAGGGAATAATTGCCCAAGTAAATAAAACCAGGTCTTAAATCATGAATCCATCTGGAAAAATGAAAATACAAAGATTTATTCGGGAAGTGATTCAGTCGTATTCTAACAATCCAAAGAATAGCTGAGGCAAACGGCTTTTGGAAATGCAGGCATCTCATTCTGTAGACAAATTCAAACACTTAGCAAGTTGGCCTCCACTCCCAGCATGCTGTCAGTGGGCAGAGGAGTGTGAGAATCGGAGGAAGGGGCCAGACAGGCCCCGAGGGAAGGATCACCAGTCTCTTGAGACACTTTTTGACAGACACATATGGCAGTGTCATTCAATTCATTTCAGAAATCCAGATTCTTCCCTCTGACTGCAGAAACTGAGATGGCCACAGAGGCTCCTAGTACCGGTAATCTGTGTGTTCTGCAGGTCTGAGTTAAGGTGTGCAGGAAATGGAGTGATGTGTGGAAAAAATTATTCCAGCTCTTTCATGTAGAACCTTGTTCTCAAAAGCTGGTTCTAACTGGTTGAGAACCATTATAGCAAGCCATCTGTTTCTTTTCTGGCTGATTTCCTTTCTGTTTTTATTCCATTTGCATGTGTGTTAGAAACAGAAAAGGGGAGAAGATGTCACTCATGGTCCTGGCTTCCTGTGCTTGGACTGCTGGCCGTGTGAACCCCTGCCAGCTCAGACTCCAGTTCTCCACTTAGAAGTGGCCCCAAGTTCATTTCAAGACTTGATTATGTCTCCCCCACTCCCTACTCAACAAAGGTTCACTTGAAGTTGGTTTTCCATGGGACAGAAAGCAGAGTGGCCAAGGGCAGGGATTCAAACCATCCCTGAGGCACCTTCATTGTATACATTGCCTTCTCTGTCGGTGTCCTTCCGTCCTGAGCTTGGAGACGCGGGCTCCCAGGAGAAGAGTGCCCCCGCCCTGTTCTGTGGCACTCCATGGCTGGCTGCAGGCAATGTCCAGGTCTCCCGGCTCAGCTGTTCCTTGGGCTGCTTCAGTGACTCTCCTGTCCTCCATTCTGGGTCATTGGCAGTACTGCAGGGAGCTTCATTAATTATGATCAGCTTGCTGTGTCAAATGGATTACAAATGGAACCACCTGTGGGGAGCCCACAAGGTTACTGACAAAGGCTGGAAGGAGGCTGGGGAGTGAAGGGCGAGCCTCTTCTAAACGCACGCTGTTATAAAACAAAACAAATCAGCAGAAATAGATTAAGCCTGAAAGACAGTTTCGCTTTTGCTCCAATTCTGACTTAACGAGGTCTGTGGGATGTAGTGGTGTCTTCACTCAGGTGTGGAATCCAGTTGTTGGTGGCACGCATTAGAATCCATAGGAACGGAATCTGCTCTAAAATAGGATTCAGTTGAGAGGCAAGCGCTGTATTCCAGACGAGACATGCTTCAGATATTATGTAATGTCAGGGGACTAAGGAGGAAGATATGGCAGGTCAGATATGATTCATAAGGGGGCAAGCAGAATCAAGGATGAATCTGGGTTCAGTCTTGGATAGCAGAATGAATGACCGCATAGGTCATTAAGTGGAGGGAAGGAAGCAAGAGCCCTCAAGGTAGACCATAACCACAGTGTTGGACATGGAGGTA
This sequence comes from Peromyscus nudipes, assembly GCA_902168325.1. NCBI lineage: Eukaryota > Metazoa > Chordata > Mammalia > Rodentia > Cricetidae > Peromyscus > Peromyscus nudipes. The sequence continues at coordinate 6,785 of CABHPH010138863.1, forward strand.
AGGGTGATGTTCAATGGCTAATAATGTTGAAGGAAGACATGATCCAGGAAAACCCGAAACAGATCTGAGTATCTTCAGAACAGTGGTCATTGGAGCCCGACAGACAGCTGCAACTGTCCACGGGAACTTTGCCAAGAGAATGCTCTGTGATGCAAAAATGTAAGGCTTGAAGGAAAAGACGAGCCGTTCATAAAGGGATCCGAAGAAGAGAATCAAAAGAGCATTGCAAAATGAATAAAAAAAATTGCGAGGAAGGAATGGCTAATTGTGCAGGGTGATTAAGCTGATAAAAACTGCCAAATCTGAAGGATTTGGCAGAAAGGTAGTCACTGATGGTAAGAGCAAAGCACCCAATTTGGAGTTGGGGACAGGGAAGCCTGGTTGAGGGGAGTTATTCAATGAGCAGGAGATAAAGAGGTAGCAAGGATAAATATATGTAGATTTTCATCAACAGTTGTTTTTAGCATGGCAAGAAGATGGGATCAGAAGCAGTTAATCTACCCAGATAATTGTTTATAGAAGGGATGGGAACAGAAAGAGAGTGAGAAGCATGGAACAGTCAGAAAATGCATATAAATAAGCAGCTGAAGCTAATCTCAGAGGGGAGATTTACCAATCAACCAAAGAAGGAAGGATGTGGGGGAAGGGAAGCAAATGTAAATGCAGAGAAGCAAGAGACTGTGGGCCTATGTAGGTAATTTCAGTAGGTAATTTAACGTTGGGCGCCACTTGTTAAGCGAATCCATGAGAGTCCGTTAAAGGGTATCAAGGATGTGTTAAGATTGAAAATGGGGAGAAACACACTCACAGATACAGAACAAAGTAAACAGCCATCGTTGTCCTTCGTTCTGTCTGGGGGTGAGTGGAGCCAGCCTTCCAGTCTCCGACCATCCCCCTCCTCAGGCCCTTCTATCCAGCCAGACACTCCAAGGTCATTGGTGGAGCAAATTCCCGCAACACTACCCCTCCTTCATAAACCTTTCAGTCCACCCTGACTAGACTGTTTATTTGAACCTGAACTAGGCTGCCATTGGTGCCCTGTATCTGTGTTCATACTATCCCCTTCATTCAGAACACCTACGCCCTTGAACAAACACACAAGTCCTCACTCCTGTGGCCGAGAACAATCACCACGGCCTACATGAATCTTCCATGAATGATGCTCTTCTCTAAATGGAAGTAACCCCTACGCCCAAGCAAATAGCACTGCATTTGGGTCTTTCTTGTGCTTTTGTAAATGTGGTCTCACAGTGAGAGACAAGAAAAGTTCCTTAAGGCCAGGGGTCATGTTTCTTTTCAAACCCATCTGGTATTATCTTCGCTACTCCGCACAGGGTATTTCAGTTACTTACCTCATCACTGTACTAAAAACACCTGACAAAACAACTTACTTTGGCTTACAGTTCCAGGGGATACAGTCCATAAGGGCAGAGACGCGTGACAGCAGGGAAGGCTTTAGGGGGCAGGAAGCACATGTAAAGGTGGGGAAGCTAGAGGAAGTGGGCATATTTAGGTAACTTTTAAGCATCAGCAGCTGCTGGTCAAATTGTTTCCATAGAAAAGAGAACAATGAGTATGATGTTCATCTCTCTCTTTTATTCAGTCTGGGACCTCATGGAGGACTAATGCTCACCTATAGGGTAGATCTTCCCACCAAAACTAATGACATCCACATAAACCCCCACTGACTTATCTGGAGATTTGTTTTCCTGATGATTCTACACTGCATCAAGTTGACAGTCAAATTAAGCATATCCTAGAGCCTTGCACTTAGTAGGTCTTCTGTTAATTAAGTAGCTCTCAATGTCTGCTCTTTAGGACTTGCAACATCGGTTGTTGAAGGCTAATCTTTTTGTACACTGTGAAGATGTATCTTTGCCAGGGCACCTTCTGATTGGTTGAATAAAGGGCTGAACAGTCAATAGGTAGGCAGGAAGAGGTTAGGCGGGACTTCCAGGGAAATAGAGGAACTTGGGAAGAATCTAGGTATGTGAGAGAAGCCAGTAAGACATGGAGGGGTCAGACAAACAGAATGAAAGAAAGATAGAAAGCCACATGGCAGAATGTAGAGTAATAGAAACTGGTTAATTTAAGTTATAAGAGCTAGTGTGACAAGCCTAAGCTAAGGCCAAGATTTCATAATCAAAAATAAATCTCCGTATCATTATTTGGGGGCTGGTGGTCCCAACGAGAAAGTACTACTACAATCAGTAGCTTTAGGAACTTGTAAGAAAAATCTGCTTTTCTGGCTCCACACCACACCCACTGTTTGAGAAACATGTGGGGTGAAGTCAATAATCTGTACATTCAAAGGGCTCAGATGATGCTAATACAGTTGTTGTTTGAGGGCCACTGAGTCCTCCAAAATGTGTTCTCTATACATATTTGTATATATGTAAATATGTGTGTGTGTGTGTGTGTGTGTGTGTGTGTGTGTGTGTGTAGAAGAATTTGGACTATGACAACCACAGTTCCCAGCTAATCATTTCTCTTGTGTCTGAGAACACAGCTTTAAACTCAGATTATAATTTGACAATTTCTCAGTTTTATGTCTGCCTTTTTTTCTCAAAATGTCATGTACATAGCAAATATTAGCAAAAAGAAATTGAATAATGGAGAAACAGCATCACTGTTTCTTGAGAGATTCCAGGGTCCTTGGACTTACTGACAATTAAATTCCCTGGTCTATTGTTCCATTCATTTTCTCCTAGACTTTTTTTCCTCCATTTCCTTTCTCACTTTTCATTTTCAAGCTGTATTTAGTTACAGTTTTGTGATATTGTGTATTTTTGAAAAAAATAACTAATAGGAGCCTTAACACATCACATCCAAACATACATTTACAGTAAAAATCAACAATTTCCTAACAAGTTCAACTGGATTTGCCCAGAGATTTTTACAATGAGTCAGGAAATATTCCATTTTGCTCACATTCTTTCAGCAGCCCTTCAAAACTCAGAGACAGGATCAGTCCAAGTGGTGAGACATCCTTACCTGGAGTTCAGTTAGCTTCAAAGGGTTTGGGGAACCTTTGCTGCTTGATGAATTGTAGAGCTCACTACACGTATGGCCTTCCTAGGCTGCAGAAAGCTGTTCTGGATTTGTGCCAAGGATTTTCAAGCTCTTGTTTCTCCTCAGCCCTAGGTGATGATCAGACAAGCTCTAAGCTAGGCAAAGGTGTGAAAAATGCAGATCAAAGACATCCCAAGCCAGTAGTCATCCTTAATAGGTAACATGACCTTTGCTTAATGTCAGCATTTTCCCATCCATCTTAAGACTGTGTCCACTTGTGAGTGAAACATATGCATGTGCACACATATCTATGCAGCATAGATACCCTGTATATACTTGTGTGTGCTTGAGACATACGAGTGTGCACAACACACACACACACACACACACACACACATACACACACCCCTACAGAGAAGATTGAATAGGAAGAATTTCAATAGCATAAAAGGCTCGTCTATAGAAAGAAGTTTTTATTTTCTGTAAACAAGACAGTCGGTGAAAATCTCATATTTGTGTATGACACCTCTGTGCTTTTAACATTAAAAAAAAGATAGCAAGACATAGCCTATGGCAACAGTACATGCATGCATACTTTCCTTTATAAATGTACAGTAGACATTTCTTTATGTGATGTGAACAGTGCACATGAAAAATGAAGGGAGACGTAGGAATTTAGATGATAGATCTTCTAAGTCAGTAAGAGAGAGATCATTCTTATCTATAAATACCTTCCTAGTTTTGATGACTCCACTCTCAAAAAGCCCTGAATTGCCAGTGAACTTGAATTTCATTCAGGAAGTGTAGCCATTATCTAAAGAGATCCTGAGCTACTCTTCAAAGCCCCATCCAGTTAGGTTAAGTTCATTGGCCATTTGGTAGTTAAAATAAGAGTCCCAGAAATGATGAAAGACTGAGTTATGTATGATTCCTTTCTTTTCTAAAAATATGATTGGCCTCTGAGAGCTCTCCCTGCACGGTGATGCCCATGCTCATGCATAGGGCCTGGCATTTTCTCTAGTGTCCTAACTCTTTTGAAACAAGTTAAATATAGAAGAAAGAGATTGTAGTCTTAGCTCTCAAAATATTGATGCCCAGATTATTGCAAATTATTTTTTCACAATTAAAAGGATAAAAATGAACCTATTTTTCTCCACATTTAAAGAAGCCGAGTTTTACTGGAGTTTTAATCCCTGGAGACAAGAAAGGGGACCGTGTTAGAGTCATTTGCTGTGCCCAGCTGGACATCCATTTTCTTCTTTGTTTTAAACATGCATCTCAGGGTACAGCTAAATGTATCACAAATTGAACCAGTGCCAAGATCCCTGTCTGTCAGTTTGGGTGAACAGTATTCGTTTGCTAATAAGCATAACACATTGACACTTAAGAGACTTTAGGGAAGATGAGGGCACTCAGGTACCTGGATGAAAATAGTTTCAGGAGAGGATCAGGAAGCCAGGGTTTATTCTTGTCCTCAACGTTTCCTAAGCATCCCGGCTCTGTAATGAAGAAAAGCAAACCTCGACCACAAACCAGCCCCAAATGGTCAGTCTGTGGTGCCCCCTCCCTGTATCTATGCCACCATCTAACACTGGACAGCGCCCCTGGCCAAGGTTCCATCTCCTTTAAGGTTGGCAGTGGGAAAGGGGACCCCCTCCACCCCACCCTGAAAAGCCACCTGACAGCCATCAGAGTCAACCATCCATTTTGTCACATCAAGGCCACCAGCTAGCTCTGCCCCTGCTGGTGGTTTCCAGCTAATACTTTGCAGTCCTCTGGTCTCTGAGAACCTTGCTTGCCAATTCTGCTCTCCCAGAACCTCCCTAACTCCTTTCCCTTTAGACTGCAGTAGATTTCAAGAACCCAGCTCAGGAAAGCCAGTTAGCCTTCTGGTTCATTTCTTCCTCTGCTTGTTATTATGCTAAAATTTTGACCAAGTGTTGATTCAATAGTTATCAATCTAACCTAATGCATATATATGTGTGTATATGTTTGTTATGTGTTTATACATATATGTCTTATGTATATGTATGTAAATATATAAATATATGCCTTTCCATACATATGCACATATAGATGTGGAAAGACATAACAGAAAATAGCTGAAATTTCTTCCCAAGACATGAAGGAAGTAGAATGGAATCAAGAAAATGGTCCTATGCAAAGGAAAATAGTTAAATTATCTACTTAACTGAGTTAGTTCATTATAATCTTCACTTAAGTATTGTTCACTATTAAACCCAAATTCACACACTGGACATCAAAGTTCAGTGAGGTTGAGTGATGGATGAGGGTCACAGAAGGCAAGCTTACAAAACCAGCCAAGCATACCCAGATGCTGGATTGCTTCTATTAAGGTATGTGCAACTTCTCCCAACTGAAAGGTTGTCTCTGAGCAGTTTCAGTTGAACTGTAAACAGGAATTCTCAGTCTTAGAATAGTTGTCCCAGGGGACAGTTGGCCAGATCTGGGAATGTATTTGGTTGCCCCAACTGATGGAGGCATCCGAAGTGAGAGAAGGCCAAGGACACTACTTCAGTCCTTCTGGGGATAGCCTCTAACAGCACTGCTGGGGATAACCTCTAACAACAAAGCATTGATAAAGTCCTTCAGTGCTTGAGATAGCCTCTAACTGGTCCAAAATATTAACATCACTGAGGTTTGGAGTGTGGTAGACAGGGTGATGGATTTTTAAAGCCACTTGATAAGTATTGGCTTATTTTGTCTGTTCCTTACTCCTATGCACGTTCTGTCCATCACAGATGACAGCAGCCTTCTGAATCTAACTCCCTACCCCATGGTGAGAAGACGGAAGAGAAGGTTCTTCGGGTTGTGTTGTCTTGTCTCAAGCTAGGTGGTTCCCCCTGGAAACTCACAGCCAAGATCACCTGAAAAACACCCCAGAGCCGGAAGCCTCCACACAGCGGAACACCGAGAATGGTTTTGGCCACCTTTTCTATGCTTCCTTATTACTTTTATCCGCCGCTCCCTGCCCTTTTAAATGATTTTACACTTGAAAGCAGCTGCCATCAAGGAAAAAAAAAAAAAAGAACAGATTCAAAAAGGCGCAGCCTGTTTTTAAAGGGATTTTTAAAAAGTTGACATTGTGCATGTCTGCTCTGAACCATGCCATGACAGATGCAAGAATTATGATTTTTAAATTATTTAAAGGTTTTTTAAAATGTATTATACAGAGAAAAATTATTTCACATATAATAGTATATCTGTAGCTCTTGCTGATTTCATGTTAACAATTTATCAGATATGAAAGATGTCTCTAAACATAGAAATCTATTTAAAACAGCAAAACTGTTTAAAAATGCGATCTATGAGTATCATTAGAAATACTACTATAACCAAACACACACCACCTCACGTGTTGCTTTCTCTGCACTCATTTACATATATAGTCTTCCATTCTGTCAGAATCTAAGTGTCAACATAACAAAAAAATCTTAAGTTATAATGCAACAAAACCATATGTGAAAGATACATTTTGTAAATACACAGGAATCCTAATATCTTCATACAATGCATATGGGCAACTAATTTTCTTTTAATTCAATGGTGTCTTTTTAAGCTTCTTGGAAAATGAAGTTATCCAGTTAGGAAATGGTGTAGTAACATATACAATTACCCTCAGATGTAAAATTGAATATTATCACATTTTGTTTGAATTGAAATCTGAAGCATGGAGTCCGCACATCAGCATAATGTTAAATCTTTTAGGGCATGCTGGAATTAGCTCAGATCATAAAACTCTTTAATATTTTACATTATTAATGAAAAGATGTTTTAGTTAAGCTTAGCTTGTCTCATTTTAGATGACTATGCAGATATGGCTTTTCCAGTGTTACTCTGTGTCTTGTCTTAACGCCTAGCATCTTGAGAGCAGGACACATTAAGCAATACTGAACTTTAGGAAAGAGGGAGCCACATGCTATGTTTCTCTGCTCACGGCTCTGTTATGCGCTTCTTCCACTGAACCTGTTATACGGTACAATCCTGTTTTTCCTTCTACCCTCGCTTCGGCCCTTTTCCCAGGCAGAATTCCCCATGAGTTGGAAGATGAATCTCCACACTTCTTGCTTTGTTTTCCATTCTCTGGACAATCTTCATGTCAGACTGGAGGTACCAGTGCCCAATCTTGAGAGGATCAAATTAGTTTCAAATGGCTCTAATCCCACCCTGAGTAGGCAGGCACTTATGTGTACACTAATATCCTGGCCTAAGAACAAAATATTTTAAAGCCTTTCACCTTACAGAAGATGGAAAGCGTGGATAATTATTGTATTGGGTTGAATTTTATGAAATGGCTGATATTTGACTGTTTTGACCTAAATAAACAATGGCAATTTCAAGTAGTTCAACCTAATATCTAGAAAAGAAATCATGCAGCACCCGATGTTCTCCTATCCAAGAATTCAGGGACGGAAAAGGCCTCCAAAGTCTATCATTGGTCTGTATTTCAATTCCACCAGTTACTGTTGACCATATTCTTGGAACCCCACACTATGTTCCACCGAGCTGGTAACTAACACATTGTTACAGGTATGAATAGATTCAGTAAAAGAAGTACTTTTGACAAATTGTGTGAGAAAATTATAGTTTTTCTGAATCAAAATTTTCATGAAACAATGGAAGGGATGTGTTGCTTAAAGACTCTTTAAAAAGCAAGGAACTCCTCCCGACTCACCTGGCCCGCCATCTTGAATAAAGCTTAGTATTCGCTCCCGAATACAGCTCATCTCAAATGAGACAACCCCTGAGGTTACTTCATTTATGAGCTATCATTTCTAAATGGCATGTTCTCAGCTCCCGTCTCTGTTCTGTCGCACACTCGGAAAGGACTGGTCCCTACACTTCAGCCTCATTCCTAGTAATCCATGCAAACTCACTAACTGATAAAATCCCCTTGTGTGCAGCACACCCTTGTTGAGGCCTGACCTAAAGCGCTCCTGCTTTGTTCATTTGTGCTCGCTCTCTCCTTAGTCTCAGCGTGATAATAACACCTTCTGTGCAATTGTCCTTTGTACAACTAAAGACTGTTAAAAAAAAAAATTCAGGTCTCACCTCCATGTCTGAGAAGGTCATGGTAGCTATTCATGGAGATGAGAATTGTCTAATTACCTAGCCAGACTTCCGTATCTAAGGTAATATAGTCCAAGCACCTTATCTTTTATTCAGTGCCTGTTTTCCAGCCTTTGCTCAGTTTTATAGTTCCCATAGACACACTCCAAGATTTACAGATGCCCATTCAGTAGCAGGTCCTAAAGCAACATTTAGTAATCAAAGTTCTGATAACTATGTTGGTTCGTGGTTGCCACGGTGATTCACCACCTCCCCTTAGATATGCCAAGTGCATCCAGTAGGAGCTGCCCCTCTCTCCTGTCACCTGCCAGTGGACTTTCTCAGGTGTGGTTCCATGAGATAAAGTTCTGCAGCCTCTGCTCCCTGCAGGAAATTGTCTTTGCACTTCCAGAAGCAACCAGCCGATCTGGGGTAGGAGAAAACACTGACTATTGTCTCACAAACAAACACACGTGCATCAAACAGAAAAGGATGACACTTTTTTTGTGTGTGGCACACACTCATTTTAGCACCATACATTTATATCCTCTTTTAGTTTTTCCTGCAAATTATAAAGAATACATTTTTGTGTGTGGGGGCGGGGAAACCTGTAAAACATCACCATGTATCAAAGTAAACATCATCTGGACTCCCACCACAAATGTATTGTTTAAAACCAAGTTCCTGGGCTCTAAATCAGTTGGGGTTGGGCCCAAAGACTCCTTTGGAGAAGACATATGAAGTAGCCTTAAAGCCACAGTATCACTTTAATGTCTGACCCTAATGTTTAGCATCTAGATGCAGACTCACTGGAAACTGCCCTGTTGTGCCACTCATTATTCAGGTACAAAGAAAGCTGTAGAAGCAGCAGGGCCCTAATGCCAGCCAAAATACTCAAGCCCCGCCCGACCATTGAGTCCCTCCTTACGCCAGTGAAAAGTTAGGACACTCAGATTTAGGCAATACTGCCACCTAGTGGAAGCTAAGCTTCAAACTGACACAAAGCAAATACTCAAAGCATCTCATTTATTTTAGAAAACCTGTGAATGGACCAGATTAACAATGAGTCCATTAAGACTTCCAGACTGTGAAAGTCTCAGGATTGAAATAACTAAGAATTATCATGCAGCCTAAGTCTCTTCCCCACACATCTGTGCCTAAACAATGTCTGCATTTTCCTTTTGTTCTAGAATATTAATCACGACAGAAAACACTTACCTTTGCTGTAACTATAGGCAGAATGAGGAAGAACAGTGCTATTATGTCAGCCTCACAATAAATGGCTATAACTAACTACAGCACCCACAGTACATTCAATAACAGAAAATAACTGAGTACACTACACTTCAAATATGAGAAAAGTTTGGATAGTTAAGTTATTTGGAATAACTAGTTAACCTCTCCTGGGAGCAATATTGGGTCCATAACTTAATCAATATAAATTCTAGATGAAATAAATATTCACACTTTAAAATGTATGAATAAATACTAAACATGAAAAAGACTTATCATATCCGTGAAAATGTCATTTTAATGTGGGAGATAAAAGCCCTTCTAAGCATAATACCAAAGGAAGAAGTGATAAAGAAAAGATGGATGGGTTGGACTGATACTATTTTTTAAAAGAATGTAAAAGTCCTATACAGTAAACATTAAGCCAAATTAAGAGAAAATAATATTTGCAATCCATGCAAAAAAGAGATTAGAGCTCTACTATATGAATAACCACAGCACTTTGGGGAGGTCTCAATGGTTTACAAGACTTGCACTTTTTCCAGTACTGCTTGTATGATTGTTGGTTCATCCCACTAAACTAGAAGTATGAATGGCAACCATCACATACATTTTGCTTAACATTGTTATCTCATCTCCTAACATAATGCTGTGCACAAACCAAATAAATGAAAACATAGTCATTGAATGAGTGGATAGTGGATGAATGACATAAAAAGTATTTTGCGATTCAGAGAAACAATCAAACTTTCCAGTAGATTCCAATTGAGAAAAGGAGTCCAGGGAGTAGGTAATATACCACAAGCTAAAATAATCCACTGATAACATTGAACATATTTGAATTTACTAGTAACAAAAACTGCACATATGAACAACTCAGAAAGGCATGTGTATAAATCAAGTTCTCTTATAAACATAGTAAGAGAACATAAACATTCTCTTGTAGTCAACAACAGTATAAACTGATCCAACCTTTCCAGAAAATATTTTGGTACTATGTATTTCCTCAGTAATTTCACATTAAGGAAAATTCTCCTTTTAAATGTTCAGCAATGGGCCAGCAAGAAGACTCAATAGGGAAAGGCTCTTGCCACCAAGCAAGTTAGACCCCGCCCCCTGGACTCACATGGTGGAAGGAGGTAACTGACTCCCCGGCAGGTTAGCCTCTAATCTGCATACACACTAAATAAATGCAATTATGTTATTTAACGTTCAGCAAAAAAAAAAAAAGAAGAAGAAGAAGAAGAAGAAGAAGAAGAAGAAGAAGAAAAGAAAAAATAAAGAAAGGATGTTTTGTAAATATTCCTACATTTATATGATTAAATATGGTATATCATTTCAATGGATACTGTGCACCAATTCAGAATGCTCACCGTGTGTATTTATTGAAATGTGCAGTCTATGTTGTTAAAGGGAGAAAAGGAGGAGGCAGTAGGAGAATTTCTGGAGAAGTACCCTCTTACAAACATGCCTACACATGTGCACATTATAGAGGCTGAAAGAATGTTCGCCTACAGGATTTCTCTCTGGGAGGTGAGATTAGGAGCAGTTGTATTTTCTTTCTGCATATCTGTGATTTCTGACTTTTTCACAATGAGCATGTAGTATCTGTATAATTTTTTCAGGGAATAAACACTGACGTTGACAATATATATTAAATGAAAAACATGTTATAAAACAGTATGTATAGTATGATACAATATTTGTAAAAAAAGAAAAAAGAAAATCACATATAAATATATCTATGTATGTATATATATATATACATATGCATAAGAAAGCTAGAAGGCCATACACTACAATGTTAATAGCAGTTATCCATGGGTAGTGGGATTATGGGTGATTATTTTTCTTTTTGCTTTTCTGTGTTTTCTAATTTTTCTACAATGAACATGTATTACTTGTGTAATAAAAACTAATAATAAAAGTTCAAAAAATACGTAAAGCAGACATTTTGAGTCGTCGCTTGTCCTCGCCCGGCCCCCCCCCGCCCCCCCCCTCCTTCCCACCCTTGTTTGACTTACTCCTTGGCACAAGAGAGCAGTGGGATGTGGAGACGGAGTGCCGGGGTAACATAAGAAGATAGAGGAGAAGGGGGTCGGGAATGAAAGGGAAGAGGGAGAGAGGGAGGGGGCAAGGTAGAGAAAGAAAACCTGTGGAACCAACAGAGGAGAGATGAAAGGTCTTTGGGAGCTGTTTCACTAGCAACAGTCTCTAAACCCAACTAATCTGACTGCCACAGGAAGACCAAAGGAAGCAGCGTTCTATCATTTTCTTTTCTAATAAAAGGACACAAGTCTGTGCTTGGACGTACATATATACTTCTGCAAGTGTCCACACATCCAAAGACAGATCTCCAAATTTCAATGGGAATGGACCCCAAGAAGCTTTCCAAAGGGCAAAGTGTTGGGCTCGCTAGTGGGCTGTGCAACCCTGACTACATCTCAGGATGTTGCCACCAAGAATGGTCCTGTTACCACTATTCCAATATCCATTCCCCCTCTCCCTTGGTAACAGAATTCCACATTTCTGAGAGGTATTGACTGCCACGTGCAAAGGCTGGCTTTCTCAGATGTTCATGGGTATGAGCACAGCCCCAAAGCTGATCGCCAAGCGGTAGGATGCGACAAAAGCATATCACCTTCCACAGAAGGGATGTCCTTCACACTGTTGACACGGTTCTCATCTTTCATTCCTTCTGGAAAGAGTGTGAGAGTTAAGTAATCACCTAGATCCAGAAATGCAACCACACCCGGATCACAGAAGTTCGTTTGTTTATTGTTGCTTTTCTTTTCTTTTCTGCAGTACTAGGCTTTGCTGGGTGAGTGAGTGCTCTACCACTCAGCTCCATCTCCAGCACTCTGTTTACTTTTTGAGTCAGAGTCTTCACTGGCTTGCCCAGGCTGCCCTTGAAATGGCAGACTTCCGCCTCAAACCCCCAAGTAAGTAAGATTAGAAGTCTGGGTTTCCATTCCCAGCCTCAGAAGTTTCTTCACAGGCTTAGACCACTTACCTCCATACTGTCACCTATGAAAATCAATCAAGCCATATCTGTCTTTAGACATTAATAAAGTGAACCTGTATGTAGAAGAACCTGTTAGCTGGGCAGTGGTGGCACGCACTTTTAATCCCAGCACTTGAGAGGTAGAGGTGGGCAGACCTCTGTGAGTTTGAGGCCAGCCTGGTCTACAAAGCAAGTTCCAGGACAACCAGAGCTGTTATATAGTGAAATCCTGTATCAAAAAAAACCAAAATAAATACATAAATAAATGAATATTAAATAAATAAAAATAAAATAATAAATAATGAATAAATAAAAGAATAACCTGTTTGTTAAACATTCGGTTTCCTCAAAATAAGGAATGGATAATACCAATATCATATGAAGTTCAGCCACGTGACAATCTAATTATCTGCTTAGGACCAAAGTTCTATTATTTAAAAAATAAATAAATAAATAAAAATTTGAATGATGTTGTTGGAGGCCAGAGGGAGCAGGAGGGAACTTTTACCTACTGTTTTTAAAACAAAGGCTTAGGAGAGTAGAAATCTTGCTTTCTGACATAGTCAGCCTCAGCTATCAACTTGGAGCAACTCAGAGTCACCAGGGAAGAAAGAACCTCAACTAGGCCAATCTCTGCCAAATTGGCCTGTGAGCATGTCTGGGAGGCGATTTATTAATTGCTGGTTGACACTGGAGGGCCCATCCTACTGTGGCAGGTAAGCCTGAGTTGTATATGAAAGGTAGCTAAGAAAGCTGAAGGAAGCAAGCCAACACATAGCATTCCTCTCTGGTTTCTGCATCAAGCTTCTGCCTTGCTTTTCTGGGTGGCATCCCGAGAGATGGACTCTAACCTGTAAGCTAAATTAACACACACACACACACACACACACACACACTCCTGTGCACCACCAGCATGGTTTTGGTCAGTGTTTTATCACATCAACAGAAAGACAACAAGAATATTTAGTATACATGAGGCCCTGGACTTGAGCCTGATATTAAAAGGAGGTTGGGGGGAGGCCAGAGGGAAAGAGAAAGAGGAGGGCAAGTGAGAATGTGAGAGATGGGCTGGAGAGATGGCTCAGCCCTTAAAAGCTAGGCTCACAACCAAAAATATAAGAGAATGTGAGAGCGTAAATCGACATGTCTATTAGTTTCTAATGAAAGAAGCTAAACATGACCCCTGCCTCTTACCACATGCAAAAATCAACCCCAAGTTAGTTCCTCACAGAAAGTTAAAGAGAAATCAGTGATGCTCCCAGCAGGTAACACAAGATCATCTTCACATCCACAGAGCAGCAGCTCCAACGTCCTAGATCTTCAAGAGGAGAGGATGAGAGTATCAGTGTACTTTACCAGAGCTGGTCGCTTTAGATTCCTCATGCCAATAAACTGGCAGGCAACGAAAAGAGTTTCCTTACTTATGGGGATGACTGACCCCCAGTCCTCATGATAGGGGTAGAGGTGGCTGCTGAACCATAACGAGAACATAAAGGAGTATTTTGGCACATAGGAAACACTTTAGAAAACTGCTAGCATCTACTGTCCTAGTACATTCATTCATGCATAATATGACACAATAATTTCACGCCTGTGTCTAAGACCATCAGAAATAAATTTGTTAGTGTTGGCAAAGATGTAGGTGGAGGAAGTTTTTCTGTGTCAAAGCAGCTGCTCCCAAATAACCACACAGAGACATACTATTAATTACACATGCTTGATCGATAGCTTAGGCTTGTCTCCAGCCAGCTCTTACAACTTAAATTAAACCATTTCTATTCATCTATGTGCTGCCCTGAGGCTCATTTACCTCATCTGTGAACTTCCCATGTCACTTCTTCTGCCTCAGACTCTGCCCTTCTTCCCAGCATTCTCTCTGCCCCAGAAATCATGCCTAGCTATTGGCCAATCAGCTTTTTATTAACCACACAGCTATCAACTTATAACCCCTAGGACTCAAGAGATGGCTCTGCAGTTAAAAACATGGACAGTTCTTTCAGAGGACTCAGGTTCAGTTCCCAGTGCCACATGACAGCTCATAGTTGTCTGAAACTCCAGTATCAGCAGTTCCAATGCCTGCTTCTGGCTTCTGTGGCTGCTGTACGCACGTGGTGCATATATTTATATATGAAAACTAAACACTCCTATATATAAAATGTTTTAAAGTCTTAAAAATAATATAGCCACTTTAATGCTAGTCTGACAAAGACTAAATGATAAGGAATGCTTAGTGCTCTCAGCAACCACCATGCACAGCAGCTGAGAGATGGATGCTAAGGTCTCAGGAAAGATTGACGGGCTCCACAGCATCTCTGCAGTTCAATCCTTGCACTGATGAGATACACTCACTCTTCAAGATGTATTTATCCCAACTCGGTATAACTGCTTCTAGAGTCTGTTGTCATAGTTCTTGGAGAAATATATAAAAAGAGAACAATCCTTAGCCCCAATACACATAGTTAGTCCCAAGATTATATACTTGATACTTGTTGTCTACCGTTTCTGTCATCCAATCTAGAGTCCCTTCATCCCATCACATCTGGGCTCTGGGACCCTCGTCACCATACCATTATTGAACTGTATTTGCTGTACTTTTCTACTTACCATTAAATCTATGCCTGGGCACACCAACAAATAAACCCATGGGCCTCCTATGTGCCAAACATACTACTCTATGTTCCCATTATGGTTCAGTAGCAGCCACCCCTACTCCCATCATGAAGACTGGGGTCACTTAACAGTTTATTGGCAGGAGGAATATAAAGTGACTATCTGTGGCATTAAGTACACTAAGATTCTCATTTTCTCCCCTCCTTGGTCTGGGACATCAGACCAACAAACTTGAAAGACGTAGGAAGAAACATGGATTCCTCAGTGAGTCAAAGGCCTCTTCTACTTCTAGCCCTTGCCTTTTAGGTCCGTCTATTCCCTAACAGAGCCATAGACTATAGAATGTGCTTTGACACAAGGAATGCAAAGCCTCACAAAAGTCAGTAATGGTGCAAAGGTCTCCTTTAAAAGGCATGCCATTTCTGCTAGGGGGAGGGGGCAAGGTTCATGGATTAAGATTGACATTCAAACTGGGGGTTTGTTAGAGAGCAGCAGAGTGAAAAAAAAAAAGACTTCAACCCACTCAGAGAAAGCAGAGTTACTCCTTTTTAAGGTCCCTTGAGAAAAAGTAGGAAGGAGGGAGGCTGACCTCACCCAATTAGACTTAGGGACATTATGTTTGGGGGAGCGGGGTGTTTGGTTTGGGGTTTATTTCTTTTTTTCTTTACATTTCTGTAAAGAACTAAAAGAATGATGGACCTGGCCACTATGCAGCCCTTCTCCATTTGGGGGTGGTTATTTGGAAATGCCCCATCTCCTGAAAGGAGTGAGAACAGTAAAAACAGAAAGCCCTCAGGGATGCAGCCTCCAGGTCCCTCCCTGTGTCTGTTCACAGGGAACAGAGGGCTTGTGATCTAAATTCCTCCACTAGATGGAGCCTCTGCAGATGCGACCCGGGGCAGGAAACAGGAGCTACAGCCCTTTTCACTGGTGCGCAGCCTATGCTGAGGGAGGGGAAGGTCTCCACAGTCCTGTGTAGATCCCATGTCAGGAGATGAGACCCTGTGAGTCCATAGAGAGTGGAGTTGGCCGACGTCCTACAGAGAGTAAAGGCAGAGCTCTTCAGAACACAGGTTAATTCCAGTCACGGTGGGTGTCCTCATTCCCAAGTTGTTTCTTTGTGTCAAAGGCACAGCAGTTGATGTCTGTGTGACAACAGGGTAGACATTCTTCAGCCTGGTGACAAATTGCCACATACTTAGTGGCTTAAAACAAATCATGATGTTAACTGTTCTAGAGGTCAATAAATCCATCTCAATGTTCTTAAGTCAAGGGATCCACAGGCCCAAAGCCTCTGGAACTAAATATAATTCCTTTATAGATCCTCAAAAGCTTCCTACATTCCTTGGCTCATCAGGCTTCATAGTTCCTCATTACTGACAGGAGGATCCAGGGATACTAACTTACTTTTTCTTCTGAGGGAATATCCCAGCATTTCACAAACAGCTAGATGCCTAATGACGTGATTGGCATGGCAGATGTGTACAGTGGTTACTCTTACCCCTCCCCTGGAGTTCATGCATCTCATCCAGAAACTCAGAGCACTCTGGCTCATTATGTCCACTTAATACAACATCCGGTTAATAGACCAATGTGACCTTCCCTAGAAAGTCACTCTGATTGACGGACTCCGATGGTGCCTTTGTGAACCATAGTGAGGTTTTCCAGAGAGGGACAAGGACTGTCCCAAAAGGTCTTCTGAAGACATGGAGTTATACAACATACCTGAGGTATGCAATCTGTGTCTTTAAAATGTTATACAGTGATGACGCAGAGTGCTGTCAACATGAGGTCAACTAGAGGTCAAGAAACCTGGTTCCAAAAAATGTCCCCTGAGCCAAGGCACACATGGGGCTTGACTGGAACATTCTGTCCTCACTTTTGGACAAGGACCTGTAGCACTAAGGCGCGAAGCGTGAGCTTGCACACACACTTACTGGTTATTAAAAGTCTGCGAGTTGACGCGTTTTCTGGCTCACCTGCTTTCAGGAAACCTTCTGCAGAGGACCCTTAAAGCCCATTTACTTGTTGGTGGGAAGGTAAAAGCAGCCATTCTTACTAAGGACTCACGGGACTTCCAGAATCCTGATCCTCTTCAAAATTCTATTTGTCCTATAATAATGGCATTATCATTACAGTGAAGAAGGATGTTTGTAACTGGGTTAGATTTTCATTATGTACGTACCTGAGATTGTTTTAAGCTGTAGTAGAGAGATCACACCAGCACAGCATTTACCAGTGGGGCTTCTGGGATCAGCTTGTAGCAGTGTTATTTGCTGACTCTGCTATGATCTACCAGAGTCCTGTATCTCAACCATTACCCTTATGTAGCAGATTGGATCTTCTTGCTGAGAACAGGAGATTTCTGGAATGTTTACTAGGTCTTCTTTTTTCCCCAAATACATTACCTCTTCTTCTCCAGGCTAAGGACCAATGTGCTGGTGCTGCCAACTGCTAAGTACGTCCATTCCAACAATAAATTTGAGAACTAGAGGGAGAAGGCTTGTAAAAACAACTGCCACACTGTGAGTCGGGTCCACATCAGAACCCGATTTGTTCTTCCCTTACAGGTGTTGGGACGTACGTGTCAGCTCAGATCATGTCTCCAAAGGCCCTGAAAAATGCAGAAAACTGCCTTTTCCTATTGTATGGTTTTCAGAATAAATGGCTACATGATTCTTTGGGAAAGGACTCGGGAGAGCGAGGTCACTGCTGTATAAACTTTGTGAGTCTTGTGGGGACCATGTAGCCTCTCTTTCCGTGGAGGAGTTCTAGGCCTGATACAGAATCATGGGTAAAAACTGGGAAGAGACTGTGATGTCAGCTTTCTATTTATCGTTATTGAGTTTTAACCTCTTCAGACTAGCCTGCCTACTTATACTGCCCACATGAATGCCATGATCATCATCAGCCACCTCAAATGACTCTCCAGGTTTGTCTCTCCTGGTGTATTTGAACACTGATGCCCATTATGTGAGTTATGCCCACATTGCTTCAGAAAGTTAGGTACTCACTCAGTGTTTGCTAACAACCCGAGATGCCTCCATCTTCACCATTCCAAGGAGCCCAGTCATCCCTGAGCTACAGAGATAGACACCTCTTCGTCCCTTCCTGCTGCTGCTGTTACCTCCCTCACACATTCTTTATCATCTGGGAAAATAAATTGTCCCCTGGGCACTCCCAAGAAAACAAGGCTTTCCAATGTCATAGCAAAATCTTTTTCAGCAAGTTCAGCTACCTGAACCTTTCAGTCCCTTCCTGTGTGCTTTGCCAGGGTACTTCTGGTGTACCAAGGAGCACTTCCCAGCCATGACTTTTTCCAGGCTTCTAAGTCAGCGGTTCTCAACCTGTGGGTTGCAACCCTTTGGGGGGTCACATATCAGACATCCTGCATATCGCATATTTACATTACAACTCATAACAGTAGCAAATTTACAGGTATGAAGTAGCAACAAAATAATTTTATGGGTGTGGGGGTCACCACAATATAAGAAACTGTATTAAAGGGTCACAGCATTAGGAAGGTTGAGAAGCACTGTTCTAAGTGCTATAATAATAGCATATTGGAAACCATCTTCCAAGACCTTAACTAAAGTACACAGAACACTGTTTCCAAATTTCCCCATATATCTGTCACTCCTTCATCTACATCACTTCAAATGCATTCCTAGATGTGCTCTTCTGGTCTCTGGTGGGTGCCTGTAAGCCATCTCTTAGAAGAACAACCCAGCACTTCCATTTAAAAGCATAACAGGTGTTCACTGTTAGTCCAGCCCCAGTTATTGGTCTGGCTGCAGAAAGAAGGGAGCCCAGAAATGCCTTGAGTAAGATGACCTCAGTCTCATTAGACAAGCGTGTTGCCTTCAAAGGGGTATGTGTGGACTTAATCTTCCACAAAGTGAGGGGATGTGTCTGCAGGTTTAGGAGAATCTGGAGGCTCAAAATATTCACCTGAAATACCCAGTAGTTCCTTTTCCATCTCTCCATCTTCATTTGGGCTCCAACTGTGTTTGGGAAATCAGCCTGTTCTGAACTCTGTCACTCTCACAGTGAAGTATATTGTCTTGCCTTCTGGCGTGTGTGCCAACCAGCTACAGAAAATGAGGCTTTCTACATTCTTCCCAAGAGGTCCACTGACTCACACACTTCACTTTCGGTGGTGGATAGATGGATGGATGGATGGATGGATGGATGGATGGATTGAATGGATGGATGAATGGATGGATGAATGGTTGGATGGATGGATGGATGGATGGATGGATGGATGGATGGATGGATGGATGGATTGCCTTGAGTCAGTCCTTTTCCCTCATCACCACCCAGCTGCACAGCCCTCCTAACTGCTAGTTGTCCCATGCCAAAGCCAAAGCACTTTCTCTTTTTTTTTTTTTTGAATCCTTTTCAATTTTACCAGAAAGGAATATCATGGCCGTTCAGTGCTACAACACAGCAGCATTTGGTGTTCACCTACTATCAAGACCAGAGATCTTAGTGCCATTTGTCTAGTGAATAGTCCCATCCTTGGAATCAGCATCCTAGGATCCTTCTGGTACCCAATGTCTTTGTCTAATTTTTATAAAAGCAGATAGTAAGATAAGGATTATATCAATGTTTTGTTTGCTTTGTTTTGTCTTAAGCTGACAAAATGCAGATTTATTACAGAAATGTGAGAACTCCCAAGAGTGGTAGGCGTTTCAAGAGAGGAATGCCCTCCATGTGTTTTTTAAAGCAATGAAATACAAGTGCGACACTTAAAAAAAGAGATGTGAGTTCAAGACATTCTGTGTGGGCCACCCACATGTGGTCTCACCATGACAAGTAGTGTGGCTGGAGGAGACTGGGGGCAGGGAGCGAGCGGGAGGGATCATCTGAGGCTTAAAGCTTGCGGGGAAGGGAAGAACTAATGAAGAACACTGAAAAGGACTAGTAAGGAAGAAGGATGAATGGAAAGCCCTGGCCCGGTGGAAAGGTGGTCAGCAAACAGTGATGTGTCAAATGCTCACAAAAAGCAGAACCAGTCAGTTGTCATGACAGACTTGTTGGGTTTTTTGATGACTTCAACAACACTGATTGACAGAGGCACATGTAGGTTAATGAGGGACTCCGAGATGGAGAAGCCCGTACAGACAAGTACTTGCAGTTTTACTGGAAGAGGAGCAGCTAAAGGGAAGGAGGTGGGGGTAGAGGCAAAACAGCAGAGCAAACTTGAGAGCTGTTAAGACTGGCCTAGTAAAGAGAGAGGAGACATCATTGAAGAAGTCCCGCAAAGCTGGGAATGGAGCTCAGTGGTACAACACTGTCTTAGCAAGACAAGAAAGCCTTAGTTTGATCCAGGGCATGGAGTGTGAAGTGGCACAGGGTAGATAGAATAATCTGTACAGATTCATTTTTTAATGAAAAGGATTGGGAATAAACATGTCCCACATAAGAATCATTGAATTAGAATTACTGAGCATGAGACTTGGTCATCAAGATATTTTGCCGGGCGTTGGTGGCGCACGCCTTTAATCCCAGCACTCGGGAGGCAGAGCCAGGTGGATCTCTGTG
>CABHPH010138866.1:0-17717 GCA_902168325.1 Peromyscus nudipes
CCCAGAGGCATAAAGTAGACGGGATAATTTAAGTTAAGGAAAGCTTCCTGCATGCCTTCCTGCCATGACGGACTTTTCTGGTACCATAAGCCAAAATTAACTTTCTTATAAGTTGCATTTATCATGATGTTTTATTATGGCAACAGAAAAGTAACTAATAAATGCCTTAATTTAATTATTAATTAAGAGGTGTGAGGGTCCAATGTGGCAATTTTAGCTTCCAATACAATAGAATCAATGTTGTATATCTTAGTGTAACCATCTTATCCCCGCACAAGCAAGACCTTTAGACCACTAGAGCTTAAAGTTACTGAAACAAGAAGCACAATATGACTTGTAAGACTCTATGGGTTATGATGACACATCCACTAATTAATTCCTGGAGTAGGGAATTTTGTGTCTAAGACTACCTGATGCCCTATATCTGACACCAACTGAGAAGACATACATCTTTCTGAAGAAGCTTGGATTACACTGTAATTAAATGCCATCCAACATGGTGGTTTTCCAAAGGATACCATCTCCCATGATTACAGCTTCTGAATGGTGAGAATAATGGTAATGACATTGAGGTCTAAGATTATGGACCAACTGATGGATTTTATTTTTTACAGTGAAGTTTCTTTAACATAATTAATAACTGTATAAAGTACTCAGATGGTGGATAAACTATTCTGTAAGTTCATAGGTGTTCATATTGGAAGAAACCTTTTTAGCCAGGGAAGACAAATATATATCTAATATAAGTCTATAACTTCATAAAAACCAAACATTGACCTTTTGCAATCTTCTAATATAATAAAATAGACAAGAGAGATTGGGCTTCTCATCTAGGGAATGGGAGCTATATTAGTTACTTTTCTGTGGCTGTGGTAAAATATGATGAAAAGCAATGTAGAGGAAAACAGGGTTTCTTTGATTTATGGTTCCAGAATAACAAAGTGTATCTGGGAAGACATAGCAGCAGACAGTGAAAGGATGGAAGCAGGAACAAGAATGTAATTGACTACATTTAGAGCCATATACCAGAAACAGAAAGACAAAACAGGAAATAGGGCAAAGCCAAACACACTCAAAGCCTGCCCCCCCATGATCAACTTCCTCCAACAATGCTCTACCTCCTAACTCTCCATAACTTTAAAAATAGCAACCCCAACTGGAACAATTACTCAAAAATAAGAGACTCTGTGAAACATTTTTCACTCAAATCCATGTCTGGATTCAGTATTTGTCTCTCCTGTTTTTGGCTTTGTCACTATTTTTGATCATAAAGCAGGAAGTCTTGGGAACAGGACAGGTAGCCGAGCCCACATATACCCTCCATTCCAAGCACCACAGTTACTTAGCTGATTAACTAATTGCATAATGATGAGAATAATTAAGAAAAAATGGAAATAGTATCAAGGTCCCATGTACTTGATCACTGAAATTCTCATTTTCTGGTAAAAAGTCACATGGGACATATATCTTTCATTTTGTGTTGATTTGCCCAAACTTGGGATCTCTTTCCCAACTTTTCCTTAGCATCTAATTACTTTCTAATTTCCTGATCATATATTTAAACAACTGACCTCAGGTACAGAATCTCACGTTGGCCACTTCTTATTTGAAGCAGAATGAAAAACTGCATGCACTTCTCTAATTTCTGCCCACTGGGGGAATTGAATTACTATGTCCCTCAAAGTCATGCCAGAAACAGGATTTAATGATACAGCCATCTATTTTGGGGTTAAATCTGGAATCCAGACTATAGTATTCTCTTTCATTCTTAGTGGCCCTTAGGCTCTCATGAATCCACTGGTGCAGACTGGGCAAGAAAAGACAGTGTGGGACATGAGCTTTTGTAAGTTATTCTTTTTCTGTGTGCTTTCAAGCATAAATTTAGAGCTATTACATATAGACCACTTCTGTTTGCTATGGGGATGGGGCTATACAGACCAAAATTCATTACCTCACAGATCAAATAAAACCAAGCTAGAGATGGCTAACACAGATCACACAGTTCATTTTTTAGTGTTAAAATTATATATAATTAGTAGTAGGTAAAAGTTCTACTTTCTAGAATGGAATTTTTGTTCTGAAAAAGTTGGAAAGATAAAATCCAACAGCCATAGACTGTAATTTATTGGTAAGATTTACCAGTGGCTAAAGACAATATCCCTGTACTATGAACACCTAAAGAATCATTGGAAGTGTTGGGTAGTGTCCCTGGTAGTGACATCATTCAAGTATTTATTGGATGAATTTTCATCCTGGGACACACAAATTTCTTATCAGTAAGTTTAGGTACTTTGTCATTCTTTGCTCATTAGTTCAATGGAGCAGAGATCATCAGTGCAATGGACTCATATGATGACTGGGAAGGAAAACTTGATCAAAATCCCTGTAAAGGATGTTTTATCTAGATAAAAGTAATTCTGGCTTTGCTAGGTGGAGTAAAAGTTATATTTTTAACCTTAGGGGCATGGATGATATAAAAAGAACGTTTTCCAAACTAATAGCTGGCTAAGTTCAATGGAAGAAGAATAGATATTTACTTATATTGGAACAGTTGAATAAAGTGCCCCTTCACCCAATTTTTTTACAATTAATGACAAATACAAAGTTAGCTAAAAATGTATTATCAATTTTTATGTAGAGTCCAAAGATTTAAATTTCCACAGGGGAAAAAAAAGCAAGTATAGCCTTCAGCTATACAACACACATTTAGATACTATACCAGAATCACAAGCCAAGAGGGAAATTTTCACTCTGGAAACTGCCACAAATACCTTCATTTGTGCAAGAGCCATTGGCTTAGTTGTTTTTCTATTGCTGTGAAGAGACACCATGACCAAGGCAATCTATAAAAAAAAGCATTTAGGTTGGTGCTCAAAATTCCATAGGGTCAGTCTATGACCATTATGGTAGGAATCATAGCAACAGTGAGGCAGGCCTGGTGTTGGAACAGTAGCTGAGAGCTTACATCTTATCTTCAAACGTGAGGCAGAGAGACAGCTAATTGGAAATGGTGTGGTCTTTTTATCCTCAAAGCTCTATGCCAATGAAATACTCCCTCTAAGAAGACAATGCCTGCTAATTCTTCTCAATCAGTTCTACCAACTAAAAACCAAGCATTCAGATATATGACTGGTCAGGGCCATTGTCATTCAAACCATGAAAACACTGTTAAATTTATGAAAACACAAACTCTAAAAATGGGGAAAAGAGATTTAAGATTCATGTGATGCATAATTATTTCTTCACATATGGTGTGCACAGAACCATCTGAAAATGACAAGAAGAGATAAACTTTAAAAGTTGGCAAGTGACTTCAATAATATTTGGTTTTCTATGAAATACTACTTAGCATTATTATCACAATGGTGTATTTCAAGTTTATCAGGAGGGGAGAAATCTAAAAGATTATACTAAGCCTTATTGAGAATGTGGACAATTTAGAAATGTCATATACTGTTTATAGAAATCTAAAATAGAAAAGTAATTGAGAGTTCCTTTCCAAATTAAGTTCTATCTATATCATTCACTAGTTGTTTCCTTTAAATTTCATCAGGTAACACGAAATCTATGTAACATTCAATGATCTCTGTGTATATATTCCTGATTACTTCACTTGGAGTATTTCAAACCCTGAAAAAAAAATCCCTGAGTTTCCATAATGATATAAATGAATACACAAGATATGAAAATGTTGTTCAAACAAACAACTGATTTGTGATCATTATCACACACCAACATGCTCACAACATCTCAAGGTGAGTGTGCTGACTGATAGGAACTAAGTTTTTCCCCAAACAGCTGTAGGATTCCATTGATATCTCTTTTCCAAAACTCAAAGCATTTTTAAGTATATGCAAATTCCTAGATTTCATATTTAGCATCATAAAAAGAAACAAACTAATCTTTGGAGAATGAAGCATATGGTATATATTACTTACATAAAAATTAGCAACTTTTCTAGTTCGTAGTTTCTGCAAAACTTTACAAAATATATAACTCAATGCATCTGAATAACTATGATTACAATTAGAATTTAGAAATATAGTTTTCCAATAATACAGAAACCCTAAAAGTTAAGTCAAGTGGAAAAGCATTGGTTTTTCTCAGATTACATTTTTTCTAATCTCCTGTTCTCACATGATTCCATCTCAGAATGTTTGAAAACTTTTGTCAGTCTTTGATGCTTCTCCTAAAGTTTTTGTTCTGAGAAGCAGATAAAAGAAAAGCACATAAAGGAGGCCATTTTGAAGCACTGAAGTTATGGATCAGATATGTGAGTTCTTTGAAGATTTATAACAGGTGGGGATAAAGAATGGAAATAGCAATGTAAACATATGCCCCAGTCAAAAGCAGGTATTTGGTCTAAAATATATACATGGAAGCCTATGTGAGTTCTAGCATTCTCAGCATCTGCTCATTTTACTAGTTGAAATAGACTAGCATTGTTTTTTCTGTAATGATGACTATTGAACATAGGCATGACCATATGGCAAGCTGGATCAATGAACATCTGCACCTGGGAGACATTTTAAAGAGTACTCTTTGTAACACACAATTTATGGGTTTTAAGTATCAAATGACTTGCTGAGTGTCCAATAATATCCAGAATGTAAAACATCAAAAAGAGCATATGATGTTCAAAAGCAGACATCTATAAGCATCAGGAGGTGCATAATAGATGCATTAGCTTTTTATGAATATGATGATGTTTCATACTTTCCATGTTTCTGGGGGGATGGTTTTAACTTTCTTTTTTTGTTATTGAAAATAGATTCATCTCTCAAAAACACACCCCAACCACAGTTTCTTCTACCTCCACTCCTTCTATCCCCCATCTCCTCTCTCCACCAGAATCACTCTTCATGCCTTTTTTTTTTCAGTAAAGAATAGGCCTCCAAGAGACTACAGCCAAACAGGATGAAACAACACACAACAGGACATGGTGAAAGCCCTCATATCAAGGCTGGCCAAGACAACCCAATAAGAAGAAAAGAGTCTCAAGAGCAGGCAAAAGAGTCAGAGATACATCTGCTCCAACTCTTAGGAGTCCCATAAAAATATCAAGATTACAACTGTAATATACACACAGGATTTTGTGCAGATCCATGTAGGCCCTGTGCTTGATGTTTCAGTCTCTGTGAGCCATGTGATCCCAGCTTAATTGATTTGGTGGGCCATGTTCTTCTGATGTCTTCTATCCCTCTGATTCCTAAAATCTTTCCTGCCCCTCTTCCCCAAGGTTCCATGATCTCCAAGGGGGAGACATGATGGAGAGCTCCACTTTAGATTATTTCTCCACATCATGTCTGACTTGGGGGTCTCTGAACCTTTTTCCTTCTGCAGCCGGAAGAAGCCTCTCTGATGACAAGTGGACAAGGGTATGAGTATAGCAGGTTGTCATTAGGAACCTTTTCATTTATTATTATTATTATTATTATTATTATTATTATTAATTTTTCCAGTCCCGTTTTGTTTTATCTTAGGTCTCTGGGCTATCTAGTCTCCAGGTTTTGGCCACCAGGGCAGAGTAAGTCATGGGCTCCTTCTTGTGGTTTGGTTCTCAAGTAAAACCAAACATTTATTGGTCACTCCTATAAGTTCTGTGCCACAATTAACCCCACACATATTGCAGCAGGGCAGATTGTAGGTAAGGGTTTTGTGATTGGGTCAGTGTCCAGGTTTCTCTTTCTGTAGCCTGAAGAGTACCTACTTGCACCGAAGAGACTAGAACATAGTGGTGAAGGCTGCAAACCCACACCAGTTTGACCTTTGCACATTCAATGAGATGTTGTTGTCACACTGTCAGGTTTCAGAGAACAGCATTCTGTTCTAGCATCAGCCTGGGTTGTTTAGGGATTGCCACAGAACATCGTTGACCAAAAACTAATCAAATGTAATCCAGTTCTACCACTGCAAGCCTTGCCTGCATACAAAAGATGGCCAGTTCAGACTGTATTCTCCATTACTAGGAGTCCTTACTAGGTTCACCCTCATAAATTGTAGGAAGTTTCCACTGAATTAGGTTTCCACTTTGCCTCCCCTAAAGTCCACAGATTCCACCTGTCTCTCCCTGAAATCTCTCCTTCCACCTGTCCCCACCTAATCGCTCCTACTCTAGTGCCCACTGAACCCCAGTCCACCTGCAGAATCTAATCTATTTCCCAGGGATTTCCATGCTTCTCCTCTATAGTCCTCCCCTTTATCTATCATCTCTGGGTCTGTAGATTGTAGCTCGATTATCATTTACTTAACAACTCATAACTATATATAAGGGAATGCATAACACATTTGTATTTCTGGGTTTGGTTTACCTCACTCAGGATGATTTATTTCCTATTTCCATCCATTCATGTGCAAATTTCACAATGACAATTTTTTTAAACAGCTGAGTAATACTTTATTATGTAAATGGACTATGTTCACTTTATCCATTCTTCAACTGACAGACACCTAGGTTGTTTCTAGTTCTGGCTATTGTGGAAAAAAAAGCTGCAAAGAACATAGCTGAGCAAATGTCCTTATGGTAGGATGGAGCATTCTTTCAGTATGTGTCCCCGAGTGATATTGCTGGGTCTTAAGGTTGATTGATTCCCAATGTTCTGAGGAACTGCCATATTGATTTCCATAGTGGCTGTACAAGTTTGCACTCCCACCAGCAATATAGGAGTGTTCCCCTTGCTCCATATCCTCCCTTGCATGAACTGTTACTTGTGTTATTGATCTTTGCTGGGGATGTCTTTAGGTATGCTGTGAATGTGTTGCTCTGATTCATTGGGATATGCAGAGAGGAAAATTCTAGAAAGTGGAAGGCTGAGTCAGAAGACGCTGTCAGCCGCCACCATGAGAGGTAAGATGTAAAGTACCGGTAAGCCACAAGTCATGTGGCAAATTATAGATTAATAGAAATGGCTTAATTTAAGATATAAGAACTAGATAGCAAGAATCCTGAGCCATTAGGCCAAACAGTTTAAATAA
This sequence comes from Peromyscus nudipes, assembly GCA_902168325.1. NCBI lineage: Eukaryota > Metazoa > Chordata > Mammalia > Rodentia > Cricetidae > Peromyscus > Peromyscus nudipes. The sequence continues at coordinate 6,976 of CABHPH010138866.1, forward strand.
TATAATTGTCTGAGTGCTTATTTGGGTCCGAGTGGCTGCGGGCCTGGGCTGGACTGGAGATAACTCCAGCTACAGATCTTAGCTATTCTGACAGATATAAGAGGGAATCTCAAAGTAGTTTTGATTTGCATTTCTCTGGTGGCTAAGAATGTTGAACATTTCTTTAAGTGTTTTTCAGCCATTTGAGATTGCATCCATTCAGAATTCTGTTTAGATCTGTACCCCAGTTTTTAATTGTGTTATTTGTTTTTATGGTATCTAGTTTCTTGAGTTCCTTATATATTTTGGATATTAGCCTTCTGTCATATGTGAGATTGATGATGATCTTTTCCCATTCTGTAGTCTGCTGTTTTGTCCTATTGATGGTGTTCTTTGCCTTACAGAAGCTTTTCAGTTTTATTGTGAACCTTTGTGCCTGTGCTATTGGTGTTCTGTTCAGAAAGTTGTCTCCTGTACCAATGCTTTCAAGACTGATCTTTACTTTCTCTTCTATCAGGTTCAGTATGTCTGATTTTATGTTGAGATGCTTGATCCACTTGCACTTGTGTATTGTGCAGGGTAATAAATAAGGATCTATTTGTATTCTTCTACATCCTGAAATCCTGTTAGATCAGCACCATTTGTTGAAGATGCTTTCTTTTTTACAGTGTGCATTTCTGGATTATTTATCAATAATCAAGTGTCCATAGTGTGTGAATTTATTTCTGGGTCTTCAATTGATTCCATTGATCAAATGACTATTCTTATGTCAATACCATGCTGCTTTTATTACTACAGCTCTGTAGAACAACTTGAAATATTACCATCAATTCTGTATCATTTATTATTTTAAGTTATTTTTAGATGTTATTCTATTTTACATGTATGGCCATTGTCACATGTATGGATATTCACCTCATGCATGCCTGGTGCTCACCCAGGCCAGAAGAATTAGAAGTATGAAACAGAAGACAAGTGAAGACCTGGAACGGAACTGAACAACAAGTGCCTTTAGGCAGTGAGTCATCTCTCAAACCCCACCATTTACATTTATTCTGTTTGTTCATTTGCTTTGATTTGTTCATAGGGCATAGCATGATAATTATTTCTGGCTAGTTCCAAATTAATGACCCTCCATCTTTATGCCCCAATGTTAAAATTACACATGTGCACTATTTAAATCTTTCATTTATGTAATGACTAAAAAATTTCTCTTAAAAATTAAAACTGGCAAACAAAACATTGAAAAATGTGCATGTTGAGGAACTGCCATATGATATTTTGATAAACACATATGTTGTATGCTTAAATCCTATGAACGTCTGTCTCCATATATCCATCATTTCTTCATAATGAAATATTATCTTTAGTTACTTACTGTGCAGTAAGAAATATTGAAAACTGACTACTTACTTTTTAAAATTTTGTTTAAAAAAAGATAAAGTAAAAAGATAAAATGAACCACAACAGAAAACATTTTCTACAATGGGAAAATACATATAATGTAAAAATAACAATTGAACAATAAATGATAAAATTTAAATAATTGTTAGAGTTTCTGTCTTAATACCAATGATTCTTTCTAATAATTACATATCAAAGAGAATCAGGCAAAATATCTGTAGTGCATTCAAAGTAATGCTATGAAATTATGCAACTGCTTTTTAAGACCAAAAAAACTATTTCTACACTGCCTTTTAAATAGTGTCCTTCCAGATTCAGGTTGTATTTTTTATGAGGCTGATTTTGTACTAGACACTCCATAATATGTCTGCCTCTCTCCTGTGTCTGTGAAAGATTTCCATGATTTAGTAACACTGCTTCTCTTAATAATCAGACTGTTCTCTTTGCTTACCTTTTTTGCTTTCTGAGCCCTACCTCACATTGATTTCCTATTTTATTTACCTGTATAATATATTTTAGTATTTGCTTTTTCTTTCACTTTTATATTTTATAACCTAGCCTTATCATCCCTAAACTCATGATCATCAGTAGGCATTGAATATAGATATACTCATTTCACCCCCCCCCAATGATATCTCTACAGAGATTCAAAGTAGTCATCGGGTATAGTATAAGAGAAAAATACAGGACAATGAAATGTACTTCTGGATAATAAAATGGATAGGATATATAACACAGATAAAGTTTCCAAATTTATCTTCCAAAGAATATCTGAAAACCCAATTTTAATCAGTATTGTTGTTACTGATATATGGTTACAACTGCTATAATAATGATCTGGAAATAGCATGCATAACTATTCCTGAAAATTATAGATACTATAATAAAAACGATGATAAATATTGCAACTTGAAACTTATAATTACCTTTGTGTATACCTATCTATTGACCTAAAAACTGTTTTTAGGCTATTTTAATGGTTTTACCCCAGTTGTATATTGAAGTTGAAACATCATCCAGCATGTACAATAACATTTTTTTTATCTATAATACTGTGAAGCTTTCTTATTTTAAAAATATAAACTAGGGCTGTATTGTGCAATTTGCTTTTTTAGAATATTTCCTTGGAACTTCAGGCTTTGGTCCTTTTTTATAGTTATTCTATAACTGAAAACTACAGTAATATATATATATATATGTGTGTGTGTGTGTGTGTGTGTGTGTGTGTGTGTGTGTGTGTGTATGTGGGTGTGTGTGGGTGTGTGTATTACATCATGACTTAGTGCAATGAGATTTTCATGAGTAAATGTTTTTATAGACATAAAACACCGTATGCAAAACAATGTTGCCACTAATCACCACAGTTCCCATACAATTCTTCTTTGCTCAGTGTTGGTTATTAATACAGAGCTGGACGTGTATAATAGTGGATGTGTGCCTTATGCTAGATGCATATATTTATTGAGGTATCAATATTGATGAATTATATGTAGTTAACAAAGTTAACTAAAGAAATAACAACTATCTTTTGTAAATATTTCCAGAGGGTATATTAAAATGAGCAATTTTGTAAATATATCTTAACCAAAGTACTGACAACACAAGGTGTTAATGCATATTCAGGGCAACTGGAGGCTCCTGTGCTCCTAGTGGCAAATAAAATGAGAATAATTGCTCTCTGTATTAGTCAGCTGTCTGTTAATTAAAGCAACACCTGGGACAATCAAATTATATAGAGAAAAAGATGGTGTCAGGTTTGCTTTATCTTTTTATTTGTCAATCATAAAATGTTATACATTAAACAAGATGTTCAAACTTTCAGAAACAATGAGCAGTGAAGAAATAACAGTTATTTTGTTAAAAAAAATATTGGGTCTAGCTAAGACATTCACATACCCATGTGTCATTTTACTTTGTTTGTATTTATCCTCATTCTCATATTGCCCTCTTATCCTTCTTATGTCTCTCCTGCTTCTCCCTTACCTCATCTCAAACAGGCCTCCTTCTCTATTCAGGTCACATATAATCTATTACTCTTGGTTTTCTTTCTTCCTTACCAAAGACCTCTCCCACCAATCTTATGGTCATTGTTGTGAATTTCCATGACTCAAACATACACTAGTCCACACATAAAAGAACATGCAAAATTTTCTCTCTGAATCTAGTTTAACTTGCTTATCCCAATGTGTCCATTTTTCTGAAAATACCAAGATTTAATTTGTTTTTACATTGAATAAATTTCCATTGTGTATAAGTGCCACATTTTTCTTGATCCATACATCTGTAGATGGCTATCTAGATAGCTTCCATTTTGTGTGTGTGTGTGTGTGTGTGTGTGTGTGTGTGTGTGTATGTGGAGACCAAACAATAACATGGATATGCATGAATCTATGTGTTATGTTGACAAAGAGTACTTTGTGTACATATCTATTAGTGAGGTAGCTGGGTTATGGCTTATTTCCTGTTTTAGATTTTAGAGGAAAATTCCAAACCTTCCTTAGTGAAAGAGCCAGTGCTTATATCCTTCAGCAGGGTTCCATGGTCCACATATACTCACCATCTTTTGCTGACATTTCTTTTCTTGATGATGTTTATGAGTGAGGAGAGATAGAATCTTAAAGCAGTTTAAATTTGCATTTTCTTCATGGCTGAAAATGTTGAACATTTTTTAAAATATGTATGGATCATATATATTTCTTCTTTGGAAGGCTATCAATTAATTCATCACAACATTTATTGAGAAGATAATTTGAAGGCTTCTTGGTTTTAAATTTTATAGTACTTTATGTATCTTAAATATTAATCTGTTGCCTGATGGGTGGTTTTCAAAGAGCTTTCTCTTTTGTTACTATGGATTTATAGTGTAGTTTGAGGTTTGGTATGGTGACGGTATCAGCATGGTTTATTCTGCTTAGGGTTGCATTGGTCTTTTGGGATCTTTTGTTCTATATTAATTTTAGTATTATTTTTCTGTCTCATAACTATATAATTGTAATTTTGATAGTGATTGCATTGCATTTTATCATAATTTGATAATATAGCCAATTTTATAATATTGATTCTGTTGTTTCATATTTGGAGTGTTTGATTGGCATTCCTGAGTCCATACTATTATGGAGGGAGAAGCTGGTTTATCAAGACTGTTGACTTTAATACCAGTAAGCAAAAACAAGTAGCTTCAACTTGTATCCTTTGACATATTTCAAGGGAATTTTTATATATAGTGACTGAAGGTTCTCTCTCTAGGGGTCAACTTATCTTACTTCTACCACTATCCAGTAGCTTCACTGTCAGGGTCAACCCTTTAACACATGGGTTTCTGGAAGGAATTCAGGTCTAAACTTACATATTTTTAAAATTAATGTGTGATTTCCTCCCTCCATCTTGTGGGTCCTAGCAACTGAATGCCAATTGCCAGGTTTGACAAGCTTGGCAGCAAGGAACTTTACTCATTGAGCTATCTTCCTGGCTTCTGTTGTACTTTCGAGGCATGAAATTTAGATTAACCTTGGGGAGAGAGAAATACAAGAGATAAATGAGATAAATATAATGAAGTATATAATTGTTGGGAGCACAAAGGTCCTCATGCCTGCAGAGCACCAGGGAAGCAGGGATATTAAACATACAGGGCCTCTCCTCAAAGGAAGAAATACTTGTTTTCCACCCAGATTCCTGGGAGTCAGTATTATTAACAACCTGACCACCTTTCTGCTATCTGTGGAGGCAGACCTCACCCACTTTTTTCTATAGAGATAAAAATCACCCAAATCACCCAGAATGTTTATCCTAGACTTTCTTCCTAGACCTTTATCTTTAGTTTCCAGTTAATAAAACCCATCCGTAGGGGGGAATGTCACATATACTTTATAACCTGCTGACCTCTAAGACCACACTAGATTCTAAGCCTTCAAGCTTTCACATGGCCTTTGTAAAGGAGATTCTAAGTAATCATACCTTAAACTTTATTGTCATCCTTGATTTTGCATTCAGCCTTGATGTTGCTGGAAACCTGAAATGGGAATGACTATTGTCTGGAAACTTTTCCTCAAATTGCACTGTGTTTTAAATATGCTGACAATGAATCACCTGGCATCAGGCTTCCAAGTCTAATCCAGGTTGATGAAGTCAATTGGAACTGGCTTTCATCATCACTTCTTCATGGTTTACTTTCTTGCCTGGATACCTGCAGGGGCCCTTATATGATTATCACTAATACTGCATAAAGGAAAAGAAAAACCTGAATCTATACTATCCATAGACACCAGAATGTTGTTGCTCACTGGTAAAAGCTGCTGTTTGCGAACAGCATTGGAGGGACAGAGGCTCTGCAATAGCTCGGGACAAACTCTTCAGTTTGTATGGTGACTTCACAGATGTGTTCAAATTACAAATATTTATTGAACTGTTTACTCTAAACTTGTGCCCTTTCCTTGTATATGCTATGCTTTAATCTTTAAAATGACATGCTACTATAAACCAAGATCGATAAAATAATTAGGAAAAGCTCTTGGGAACTGAATATATTATAGCAAAGAAAATCAATAGAACATTTTGGTTGTAAAGTTCAAAAAATTCTCCCTGGAGGAAAATAGAAATAAATAAATATTATAGATACCAGATGACTAATACTGAGAAAACCAGAACATCAGCTGAGCATTAACATCTAATGTAATGTAGAACAAATGGGGGAGAGTGAAGAGGAGAAAATATAAAATAAAGAGTTCAAGAACTTCAGAGCATGTTTGTATAGGTATAAAGGTCTCTAGCTAGTTAATGAAAAAGGACAGAGAAGCCACAGTGTTTTAATGACTAGGACTCCAATATCACCAGGATATGAAAAGAATATAAGCATTTCTATAAATATTGATTTGCATATCATATGAAGACAGAGAGACTTTAGTAGCAAACTGAAATACCAAGCACAAGTCTTTAAAGTCATATCTCAAACTTCCAATACATGTATTTCTATCCTAAAATGAACAGGAAATGAATTTGAGTGTGAAAATAAAGTCACCAGGATTCTGAAGATTCTGTTCTCACAGAGACTTTCTTGAGTGACTCAGTAAAATTATTACATATTGAAGAGCAAAATATGAAAACTTAAAAATAGAATACAGTTCAGAAAAGTTTTGAGAAATAGGTAAGAATAACATTAGCGTGTTGGAATTGTGAACAAGTCTGACTGGAGTGTCAGCACTTCAAAGTGAAAGAACTGAGCAAACAATTGTGATCAAGCATAATGATGTGAATTAAATAAAACACAAAGGTTTTGAGAGCTCTAACTAGGACAAAATCAGCAATGAGGAGGACAAAGGATAATGATTCCGTAAGAAGCTTTGGGAGGTTCATCAATACCTAATCATGATAATCTAGGTAAAGCCAGTTTTATACCTCCAACCCTGAGGGTGTAGAGAAGAAAACAGGTGCAGGCAATGTATTAATTCCTCATTCTCAAGAGGCAGAAGACAATGGATGCCTAAACTGTACAAATGTCAAATGAATTACATAAATATGTTCACCAGAAGTATGGAGGTAAATATCATATAACTTAATTGGGAATTGAGTTTTTTTTTCTGAAAGAGACTTCTTTATAGTTTCCACTAACAGCTAGGCTTTTAATGTGTGTTATCATAATTTGATTACAACACAATGAATGGAAGCCAGGTGAAGCAGTTTTGTTTTCTTTCACAGAACAACTCTGTCTGAGTAATTTTAGGAACATATTTCACAGTGCAGCATCAAAGTCATAGACATTTTTATTGAGTACACAGGCTAGTTATATTTAACATGAAATAATGTATAATGAGGCAATGGAAGTTACATTAAGCTGTTCTCTGCTTGACAGCTTGTATGTCTCTTTATTTCTGTCCAGTCATTGTCGTTAGTAGGAATTTTGCTCTTAGAAAATGAAGGATATGAGAATTGGCGTGTGGTTCATAAAAACAATGAAATGATGGTAGCTGAAAACTTTGGGAAAGAAACTAGCTCATCATAGAGAAACATCAACACACATAGCAAGGTGGATAATTCAAAGCATGGTGATTTTCACCTCCCTCTAGTGAAGAAACTGGAAATTCATGTCTCTCCATCATCCCCCAATAGAACTTTAATATTCTCCCAGACCCTAGATGATGCTCCCTTTCGAGTTATATATTTCAGCTTTATGGGTTATCATTGCTTCTTTCTTCTCTATTAAAATAGATTATTAAGAACAGGTAGTATTTCTTCATCACTGTGTTTCAAGTATTTTTTGAGGGGGTATTGTGGGAGGAAGCAGACATTCAATTAGTATTGATGAAAAGATTCTTTTACCTCGTGTGGTGTCTTAACACATAAAAGTGACTTTCTGTCTTGTCACTTGTGTTAATAAGAAACTTAAAAGTAGGTAGGGTGAAACTTTTGCTCTGTGATACCAAAGCAGATGATCTTTAAAATAATTTTGGAACTTTTTATCATCTCTTCATTGGACATAATTCACGTAAGTGAATATACCACCAAAGAAGATAGCTCTATTTGTGAAGTTGAAGGGAAGACATTGCACCATGGCATGCATATATCTCAGTACTCATCTGGCTTTGTGACAGTCAGCTGCTTTGGTATTGCCTTGGAGGGTAAGTCTCACAAGTTCTTTCTTCATACTCTTCACACTATACTAAGTACAGAAGATCCTGAGATGGGATAGTAGCTTTAAAACAGAGTTATAGAGGTTACCAGAAAAAATTAAGACCAAAGAGAAGAATAAACACATGGAAGACTCCATAGGGGATAAATATGATGACAAGTGATCAATAGTGGTCTAAGAAAACACCATAAAGTTAACAAAATGACAAAAATTAATGAATATATGTCAACAACACTGAAAATTAATAGCCTTGATTTGCTAATGAAGAGAAACAGACTTTCAGGATGAATTAGAAAGCAGCAGTAAAATAGATACCATGATAGAGGGAGACATCATGGGGATTAGAGAAAAATCAGGCGCTAGGGAAGTTCCCAGGAATCCCCAGGGATGACTCCAACTTGCACTACTAGAAATAGTGGAGAGGGTGTCTGAACTGAACTGGCTTGCTCCAGAGATCAGATCGGTGAATACCCTAACTGTCATCACAGAGCTTTTCTCCAGCAACTGATGGAAGCAGATGCAGAGATCCACAGCCAGGCACCAGGCAGAGCTCCAGGAATCCAGTTGGGGAGAGAGAAGAGGGATTCTATGAGCAAGTGCATCGGGATCATGATGGGGAAACCTGCAGAGATGACCAAACCAAACTATTGGGAATTCATGAAAGTTGGATCAATGGCTGTGGACTTCATGAAACTGGGCTGGGTCCTCTACATGGCGAGACAGTTGTGTAGCTTGATCTGCTTGGGAGAGTCCCCTGACAGTGGGATTAGAAGCCATCCCTGGTGCATGAGGGGGCTTTTTGGAGCCCGCTACCTATGACTGGACACCTTGCACAGCCTTGAAGCAGGGGGAAGGGCTTGGACTTGCCTCTACTGGATGTGCCTCCTCATAGAAGGCCTTACCTTCTTGTGGGGGTGAGTGGGGGTGTGGGTTGGAAGGGGGAGGTGGGGGGGGGCGGGAGGAGGGAAGAGGGGGATCTTTGATTGGTGTGTAAAATGAATGGGAAATTTTTCTTAATAAAAGAAAAGAAAACAGGACTCGTTTTTTTCTGCCTCTAAGGATCAGACTTTATGACCAAATTGGACAATACCTTAGAATTAAAGAATGGGGAAAAACATAGTTCAAGCAAATGCAACTAAGGCAAACATAGCTATTCTATCATCAGAAGAAATAGACTTGAAACTGAAACTAGAAAAGATAGATAAGGTCACTTTGTCATCATCAATGAGCCATCAAGAGGACTTTACAATTCTAAACATATATGCATCTGGTGCAGGCATACACAATTCCATCGAACAACTCATAGGCACAGGAAAGTGCTTTCTGAGTAGGACTCAGGTAGCTCAGAAAATAATACCAACAATCAACCAATGTTATCACATGAAGCTAGAAGGCATCTGTGCAGCAAAAGAAGCTGATAGAAGACAGCTATGTTCCCAATCAATTAAAAAAATCTAAGTGGAAGGATTATGGAATACAAAGATATGAAAAAAGGTATGCATTGAAGCTGAAAGATGTAGTGGGGATGTGGCTGGGAGAACAGGAGAGATGAGGGTGTAATGGATGGGTTAACCAAAACTAATGAATGATGGGAAAGTTGTATATGGAATTCCACTAGTTAGTAAACACATTTCAAAATATAACTTGAAAAAGGGTCCTTGCCTTGGAGGAGGTGGGGATGAGGGATGGGTTGGCAGTGAAGGCTGGGGAGTAGGAGGGAGGGAGAAGAGGGGTATCTGTGGTTAGTAGGTAAAATAAATAGAAATTTTCTTAATAATAAAAAAGAAAAAATGAAACCAGTATAAGCTGGAAGCAAGTAAACAGTTAAAATATGAAAAAAAAGTTTTCTTAGAATTAGCCTCTGTGGGTGGACAATACAGGTCCCAGAAGATACAGAGTTTTTAAATGAAATTATCAGTGCAAGGTGTGGGACACCTACCAAGAGAGACATGGATTTGGAAGGGTGATTTGCTAGGGAGCTTATTGTAGAAGTTGTAGAAAAGAAATGAGGTATTGATATGGTCATATTTCATTATATATATACATGGAATTCTCAAGAATAGGAATTCATATAAGAAAAATAAAAATATGAAATAAGCATAATTTATACTGTCCAAACCATTAGACAATTTTCTTTATTCACTTAGCTGTAGTTAGGTCATATTACTGATCTTTTTCTTTTGTTAGTTAAAACAGTGGGGAAATTTAGGAATAGTATTAATCAAATATTTAGGAATAGCAGTAATCAATTCTGAAAATGGACAAGAACTATTTTACTCTATTTTTTCATTTCTCTGGCTATGTGCACATCATCAACCACAGTATAAGAAGGGAATTAGCCCATTTTCTGTCCTCCCTGGACCAAAACTGTGGTTCTTTTTTTTTTTTTGGTTTTTCGAGACAGGGTTTCTCTGTGTAGCTTTGCGCCTTTCCTGGAACTCACTTGGTAGCCCAGGCTGGCCTCGAACTCACAGAGATCCTCCTGGCTCTGCCTCCGGAGTGCTGGGATTAAAGGCGTGCGCCACCACCGCCCGGCTCAAAACTGTGGTTCTATAACTCACTATTCTCTGCCAATATATGCCTACCTATATCTTTAAATGTTAACAGACCAACAACTTCATCTGAAAGACAGACAAGAAGAACTTTGTTTAGTAAAATTCCCACCCTTTTTCAGTGCCGAAGACCTCAAGAGATGTGTAATCTTCACTGTAAAACTAAAAAAGAAAAGTTAGCATCC
>CABHPH010138867.1:0-26102 GCA_902168325.1 Peromyscus nudipes
AGTTCACAAACACAGAAACCTGACAGGAGTAGACTGTGGTCACCCTGACGGTAGGGAAAGCACTAGCAATACACACATCATGAGACTTCAAAGCACTTCCTCTAGTAACAGTATCACTTTACCAGAAGAAACACTGACAAGCAGATCCTATTCCGGAACTACCTACCTCTAGGTCTGAATAAAGAACTGTCTAGTGACCCCAAGGGGCTTTTGCCCTTTATACATAGGTTGAACAGAGATAATGGAGGGGAGGTGCTAGTAAAAATGGCTACTAAACAATCACTGCATAGACAGCAGAATTTCCTCACCTCAAATGACCAAAATTTCTCCTCAAAACTACAGAGTTTTCCTTTTAGGGTCACCTCAGGCACCAAGCCAAGTTCCCACCACATAAGTTTCCACATCAAACACTGTATGTATGACTTTGCAACGAATAAACACCTTGCTACCTTATCAGGAAAATATCACATAAGCACAAAAGAAAACACAATGTGTGCTGGCATGAAAATTAACATAATCTGCTATTGAATTCCAATTGTCACCAACCCTGTGTCCTACCAGCCAGTAATGAGGAAGGGAGTTTTTATTTCTTTCTTGTTTTGAAGTTGCAATTCTCTAATGTTAAAATGACTACACTTAGGGAAAAGCCTGTGCCGGTCATAAAGAGAGGCAGGAAAAGGCTTTCTTCCCATCATGAAGAGGTCACCTAACAGGAACAGTTGCCAGTGCAGAGTCTAGATTCAAGGTCTCCAAACTTAAGACACTGCTGTTGTTCTAGCCACCCGCTACAGCATCTTGTTATGGCATACCACACTGAATAAAACAGACTTTCACCACAGCAGTCCCTCCTCATTGCTACCATACTCACCTGAATCCTCAAGGCCAGGAGGTGTATCACTGGCCTAATAGAAACAAATTAGCAGACAAGGGCAGAATCTTGTTTGTTTGTTTGTTTAAACAGGAATTGACTATGGCCTCTATCCTCCACATGAGTGGGAACACACACACAGAGGCTCCCTTACAGTGTCAGCTATCCAATTCTGAGGCTCGCATTCCAACACTGCCAAGTGCCTACATAAACAGCAGCAAAAGACACATACAGGAACCTTTGGTATCATGGCACTTGCTGCTCCAGAGATCTTCCCAAGGCATGTGGGAACCCATGATGAATCATATATGTTCCAACGAAGACAGACAGCAGTGTTGACAAATCCCAGAACAAGTATAACTCATGGAAGGTCAGAAGAACTGAAGGGCCAAAAGAGATATACTTGGGGTAATAGAAAAGGGGTTTGGTCACTGGCTATATGTGCATTTATCAAAACTAAACTCCTCAGGCTCTACTGAAAAATCACTAGAAGTAAGGTAGTTGCTTAATTATATATACACAGCAAGACCAGCAGTCAGGACTCCTGAATCCAAATCCTGATCGGACCACCCCCTATCTACATGACCATATGCAGTGTTCTCTACATGATCTACATGCAGTGTGAACTGCAATGTACCTCATACCTCAAATGGTATGAGAACTGACTGAGAGTAGAGATACTGGACCTGATAAGCACACCTCAGAATCAGCACAGGGGCTGGCTTCAAACTTGTTTTTTAGTGTCTCCCTCCTCCACCCCACCTCCAAGACACGGTCTCTCTATGTAGCTCTGGCTGTCCCAGAACTCACTGTGTAGACCAGATTGGCCTGAAACTGTCTGCCTCTGGCAAGCTCTGGGATTCAAGGGCGAGCACCACCACTGCATATGTTGGTTTAAAGTTTGTAATGGCCATGTCTGCTTAGAGCATGGAGAAGAGGAGAAGCAGAACAAGTTATAGTACCTGCACAGGAAGGAGGTCTGAGTAACTTGGAATAGGGGTAATAATGCAAACAGATACTATGGATATAAAAGTCAGGATTGGGGGTGGGGGAGACAGTTGTTTTGGCCTCAGCAACTATTATTTACTGAAAGGGAAGAAAAGTGAAGGGAGAGCAGGTAAGATAGCAGAGTCACAGTTGACTTTGGAACAACTTAAGTTCATGGGGCCTATTAAAAACCCCGTATGTGTTTGTGTGTGATTCAAGTATGTGGATGAGGCAGGCAAGTGGCCACACAAGTCTGGAGTTCAGAAGAAGCCAACCATTGCAAAGGTTGTGGAACTGGATTTGAAAATCAGTATTATTAAACTTGCCAAGTAGCCTACATTATATGATACAAAAAGAACAAGAAAAGAAAAGTTATGTTCCAAGATGATGTAACAAAAGCTATAGAACTTCATATGCTAATTTTAAAAATGACTGAAAAAGGAACAGAAACATTTACTTCAATAACAGAGTATCTGCCCTGGATTCCATCTCAGCATTAAGGACAGAAATAAGAGAGGGCTGAATTCTTTTTGTAGTAAGACAGGGTCTTGGCTGGTCTGGAACTCACTTTATAGACTAGCCTGGCCCCAAACTCAGAATCCTTCCTGTCTCTGCCTCCCTAATGCTGGATTAAAGGCATGTACTGAAAAGAATTGTTCCAATAAAGTTAAGACAAGATGAAGGAGCATCAAGTACAATGTCAACAGGGTCTTTTTTCCCCCAATCTGACAGAAAAAATTAGAAACATGCTTTGTATAGTGCTGAGAAAGATAAATGAAGGAGGAGATGTCATTTCTAATGCTGTCTTAGGAGAGGGGGAGGTAGAATGAGTTAGTATATATACTAAAGGAGAAAAGGATCCTTCAGAGGAGAAACTTCAGGCCTAACTAAAACTCCCAACTCCACTGGAGTCCCATCCTCTTGATTCCTACTGCTATCATGTATGGGACTTTAAAATGTAAGAGAGCAGGGAAGGACGAAGCATCTCAATTTCCTTCCTGATGACACTACCTGTGCAGTTATATGAAAAATGATGACATCATCAGCAAGAAGGACCAGCCTTAGAAAAGTGACAAACGAGAAGAGCTGAGAGTGCTGAAGGACAATGGGTCTGAGACAAGTTGTAACCACAAACAGAAACACAGTAACCCCACAGGCCCTTCCACATATGATGCCTGCTCCAGGATTGTAGTGATATTCTTTTGTACTCGAATAAAGCTTGCCTGAAGATCAGAGGACAAAGCTAGTCACAGAGGTCAGGCAGTGGTGGCACTTTAATCCTAGCACTCAGGAGGCAGAGGCAGGCCACCCTAGACTAATCAGATTAATCCAGTCTAAAAGAAACAGAGCCAGGCAGTGGTGGTACACACCCTTAAAACCAGCACCTGAGACCTAATGTCTTTGCTGCCAGTATTTGGGAAGCACACATACCTTTAATCCCAGCACTAGGAGATAGGAAGTGAAATGGTTGGGCATATAAGGCTTGAGGAGACAGGAATGAGGTGTGAGGAAACAGGAAAGAGAGGTCCTTTCTGCTGAGGACTCAGGAGCATTCAGTCTGAGGATTCGTGGAGACAGGATAGGCTGAGGAGTAATGAGAGCTAACAAGTGGGTGGCTGTGTGGCTTGTTTCCTCTGATCTTTCACCATTTACCCCAAATCTGGTTACGGGTTTTTACTTTTAAGACCATTTCGGATTGCTTGCAACACAGGACAATTGGGAAGCTTGGCACCTCAATGTCATTTAAATTGATTTCTAGTTCTAGTCAGTCTTCAGCATATCCATGCCTTCCAATTAGGCTCTTCATCAAAGCTCAAAAGTTTCTGTCAAAAAAAAATTGATCTATTAAAAAAAAAAAATACTGACCCTTCCCTCCTTCTCTAGCAATCATTAATTTCCCATATCCCAAATCCACAGTCAAAATGTATCCCAGCCATGCAAATCTGCCATGGCAGCTACCTCAATTCAATTACTACTATCTGGCAGCGCTCATTTTCTAGTCCCAACCTCTGTCTGTCACTAACATCATCACTTTCATCCAACTCTGATTCTTTGATTATGAACCCTAACTCATCTTTCAAGGATCCTCTGCAAGGTTTTCAATGCAGCCTTTCCTGGTTGTTCACAAAAGGGCTTTTGACATAAGCTGACTCCCTGCTAGCCTAGTCTTGCCAGACACACAGGCCCCATGTTGACTTCTGACCTAATTATCTTATAGGAACCTTTTTTTTTTTTTTTGCTTCACTTGATTTTAGTCACATATATTTTTCTCATGTTAAAACATGAATCTTAAATTAAACATCCCTTTATGAAGAGAAAGATATCAGGGCTAGGGATGTGGCTCAGTTGGTAGAATGCTTGCCTAGAATGCATTAAACCCTGGATTTGATTCCTGGCTCCTCATAAATCCAGGCATAGTGAGTGAAGCATGCCTACAATCCTAGTACTAGGTAGAGGCAGGAGGATCAGGTAGGTATAAGCTCAAAGGTAGCCCGGATTACAAGAGACAGGCAAAGAAAAGAAGTAATGGAGTATCTCTTTACAGTAAAATATGCAGCTCTGTATGTAAACAAAGATTATTTTTAACAAATATATTTGTTTTTCAACCATGTCTTTTGTTCTATCCATATTTTGTTTTACATGGTATGTGTTTTACACATCTCAGGACACAAAGTATTCCAGAACTTTCTGTTTTGGGTTTGTTTGTTTGTTTGTGTTTTGTTTCTCATATGGAAAGCCAAACGAATGTGAAAGCTGCATATACATATACATATACATACACATACATACACGCATCCCCAAGTGACTGACTGCATTTGTGTCTATGACTAAACAGAGAGGGTAAAGAATCTGCTATCAATTCAATCACAAGATACCAAGGCACAGGACACAGTCACCTTAGTAAATACCAGCCCCTTCCTGAAGTACTTTTCCTAATTAACAATTTCAACCCATCTCCTTCAAAGCTGAGTAAAGTCTAAAAAACTAGAAAGGATACCAAGAAGGGGTAAAACCAGGCAATAAAGGCTGAACAAAATGTCACGTGGGATACAAGGATAACAGGAAAAGAGACTAGGAGGGCTCATGGGGACAAGGGCAGATGAGGGACAGCAGGAGGGTTGGGAGAGGTAGGGAGTAAGCACTAAAACTTTATTTGAAAATCAGGATATTTAATAGTTTGTCAGCTCAGTAATTTTTAATTTGCCAAAAAAAAAATTACTTTGAAAACAAGAGTTCTTTTATGAATTCTTGTTGTTAGAATCTTATCTTTATGGAGGGTTCAAAAATTGTTTCTATTTATCTAAATGGTAAAAAAAATTAAATTAAATAGTAGTCTAATCCAGAAAGACTGGGTTTGAATCATGGCACTACCGGGCTCTAGTTAGATAAACAAACTGCTACACCATTCTTAGGGTACAGTTTTCTCATCACAAAAGTTTGTTCTGATGATTGAATGCACTAACCACAGTGAAAGTCTTCCAACACTAACTGTGAAATGTGAAGATTAGTCTAGTTATTATGATTCCTGCCCACTGCAAGAGTCTAAAGAATGGGATCCAACATCCATTAAATCTATTCAAAATTATTTTGCTGGCCAAAGGGCTTGCTGATAGGAGATGACATTTATAGGAAGCAAATGAAATTCAAATACAGCTAATAGCTCCCCTCTCTTACTGTGTAATTATGTGTACTCATTATTTGTGTAGCATGTTATTATTTAAATGTCCCTAATTTTAGCCCCAGCAGGCCAAGGGCCTTCAAGAATGGCCAAGGTCCCAGCCTCTGCAAGCTCTTTAGAAAACCTTTGTCGTTTCATTACATTCAGGAAAAGTGGCATTATCAACAGTAGAAAGAACAGAAGGCTCACAATCAGCAGATCTTAACACTGCCTCACCCCTCCACCCAGCTACAGCAAAACCCTGCAATGACGATGTTTAAGTCATGCAGTCACTCCACAACACTGGTCAAAGCTCTCCTGTGCTTCCTTTCTTTAACCAAGCAAAAGCTTTCAGTCCTTGTTACTTTGTGAGCAAAGCAAGATGGATAGTGAACACAAATCTTATGACATAAAATGAGGTCTCTAATATCTTGTGCCCTTTTAAGTTATTACATAACCTGTGGACATGGGAAGACTGAGCTAAGCCATTCACACACATGCTCCTATGCAAGCCTTCTGTATTAACAGCAAACATCCATCCAGCTCCTTCACACAAATGGTGAGGGCAAAGGGGTGCTGCCTCATCATTCCAGCATGCCACTGATGTAACAGAAGTTGCATCAATTTGTCTTTAGAGGAAAATTATGTCAACCACATCCCAAAGTAATTGTGAAAGTAGCACCGTTTTGGGTTTTTTAATTGAATTTTTATAAGAGATTCCTATAGAAGAAACAATAATCTGGAACCATCTTTGTTTAAAAAAAAATGGCAGAATAATAAAGCATGCTATGTTCAACATAACAATTTCAAAGATTTAGTGTTGCTTCATGTGTTCTGTATTGGAAACTGTCATCTGAAATCAAAGTTACTTGAACTATAATTCCAATTCGGCTACTGTGAAATAAATACCTACATGACTCTTTAAAAAAAAAAAAAAAAACAACAAAAAACAAAAAACAAAACTCTACCACATGTATATTCAAAAGACAATTTTACTCAGCTTTCAAGATGAGGTATGAGAACTTTAAAGGATGTAATAGCAAAAGACTTCCAAGCTCCAAGGTATGCACACAGAGCCAGAGGTCATAGAAGTCCTCCAGACACAACAAGATGCACATAAAGAACTCAAAGAGACTGTGCTAACACCCATAGGACATGCACAAGTCTTCACGCCAGACAAGGTTCCAGCACTATAAGGGGAAGTTGACATGGTATCAACTAAGAAACTAACTGCAAATGACACGTAACAAAGGGGGCAAAGTCAGTTTCCTCCAATGGAATACCACTGGTTATACCAACTCCAAGGTAGGCTCCTTGCCCAGAAGTAGTTGTTCAGAACAAAAAACTGTCTCAATGGATTCTGTGGATTTTTTTTTTTTTTTTAAATAATCTTTCCACCTCCGCTTCCCCCATAGCCACCTGAGCCTGAGGAGGAAAGGTTTGATGAAAACATCCCATTTTAGGACTATGTGTCCATATACACCTTTTAGCTTAAAGGTCTTCTGCCATTACATGCCTTTTTTCTTGTTGGTCTTCTGCTTGTTTTGATTCAACTGGGAGGGTTGTTTGTTTGTTTGTTTGTTTGTTTGTTTGTTTGTTTGAAAATAGAGAGGGAGAGTAAGAGAACAAACTTAGGTGGGTAGGTGGGAAGGATCTGGAAACTGGAGAAATGGAAAAAATGACAAAAATAATTTTTTCAACTAAAAAAAAGGATAAATACAGCCCTACTTCTAGACACATGACCTCACCTCCTAGTAAAGGCCCCTCTTTAATGAGCAATCTTAAAGCTTTATTACCACCATATACATTCATAAAAATAAAAACTGAAAGAACCATTTCACCTTGTGGCTAAGAATTAAGAATTTTTAATGAAATGTGTGTATAAACACGTGTGTGCAGGTGCCTACAAAAGCCAGAAGAGGGGAGGCAGAGCCAGGCGGATCTCTGTGAGTTCGAGGCCAGCCTGGGCTACCAAGTGAGTTCCAGGACAGGCGCAAAGCTACACAGAGAAACCCTGTCTCGAAAAACCAAAAAAAAAAAAAAAAAAAAGCCAGAAGAGGGTGTTGGATTCCCTAGAGCTGGAGTTACACCAACATGGGAGCAGAGAACCAAGCTCTAGTCCTCTGACAGAGCAATCAATCTCTCCACTGCCCACCACCATTTAAATCAATAGATTCCTTGCTTCATCACCACATCCCCATTAATCTATTCCCTAACTACATATGTATGACCTATAGAACAACAAAGCGTGTCTTTCTATGGGTAGGCTGTGCCTACTATCAGAAGTGTTCTGGTTTAGATGTGCTATGGCCCCCACATAGGCTTTCTGAACATAGGTCCTCACCTGGTGCTAGTGGTGCTGTTCTGACAGGCTGTGGAAGGAAGGGGATGGAGCTTTTCTAGAGAAGGGCACTGAGGTTTCATAGCCTGGTTACAATTCCTGTACATTCTCTACTTCCCCACTGTGGATATAATGTGACCAGCTGCCTCGTGTTCTTGCTGCCATGCCTCCCCATCACAATGAACTGTAACCCCTGGAAATGTGAACTAAAATAAACCCCTCCTACCTTCAGTTGCTGCTGTCAAATAACTAAAACAAGCATCATGCAGATCTAAGGGATCCACAGAGAACACACACAACATGCAATGAGAAGTCACTCAACATCAAACACGAATGTATTGAATCCATCCTGTGTGGTTGATTTTCTTGGGGGGGGGGATGTTGACTGAACCCTATAGCATAGTATTCTTGTTAAGTGGAGAAAAGTACAGCACCCTCACAAAAAGAGTTATTCCCATTGTGGAAATCCTGCTTTCTGGCTCTTCCCTATAAAACTGCCAAACTTTGCTTAGCATAGTAGCTACCTTCAAGATTCTTCTGAGGTAACTGGAGTTGTTGTTTTGTTTTGATTTTTTTTTTTTTAAGGGTTGGGGTGGTTGCTGCTGAGACAGGTTCCTCTTTATGTAGATCAAGTTGCCCTTAGAAGTCAAAAAAAAAAAAAAAAAAAAAAAAAAAACAACTCTGCCTTCCTGTGTACCAATGTGTCTGGTTAAAAACTGTTTTAATTGTTAAATAAAAAAAAAGACAAAACGAACATATATAACAACAACAACAACGAAAGAACTCAAAAGCCCTGACGAAACCTGACCTGGTCTAGGAAAACTGCCTGAATAACATTAACAAGAAGGAGACAGTGGTGTATTCACAGCAAAAGCTGTAACAGTATCTTCAAGCTGATTAGGTCATGGAGAAGGCTAGTAAGAATACTAGCTGCACAGGCCTGGGACCAGAGTTTGATTCCCAGAATCCACAGGAGGTGGCAGGCATATACAATTCCATCAATCCTATAAACAAGATAGGAAGGAGAGGTAGAAAATGCCCAAAATATCTAGCCTATAGTATGTGGCCCAGCAGCCACACAAACAGGAGAGACCCTGCCTCAACAAGGCAGCAGATGACAACTGACTGATTCCCAAAATTTGTCCTCTAACTTCCATATGCACAACCCCCAACCGTAGTACAATATTGTTTTAAGGTGTGTTACTTTTATGTTGCATTTGTTTAACTCTGTGAAACTGTGTCACTGTGTCTGTGTAAAACACCTGGCCAATAGCAAAGCAGGAGAAAGAATAGGTGGGGCTGGCAGGCAGAGAGAAAATACAAAGGAAGAAATCTGAAAAGAGAGATGGAGAAGGAGCCAGAGAAAAGGAGGACATCAGGGGCCAGCGACCCAACTACACAACCAGCAAACCACGGAATAAGAGTAAGAATTACAGAAGTAAGAGAACGGAGAAAGCCCAGAGGCAAAAGTTAAGATAAGGAAAGCTGGCTAGAAACTAAGCCAAGCTGCTAAGGCCAGGCATCATCATAAGTAATAAGACTGTATGTGAAGTTATTTGGGAGTTGGGTGGCAGGCACCCAGAAAAGTGTAAAAACCCCCAAAAGCAACCCAACACACTAATGGAAATTCAGACAAGCAAACAGAATAGACCGAATGGATGGACGGACGGACAGACAGACAGACCGGCCATGGTGGCACCTATCTGTAATCCCAGCATTTGTTAGGCAGATGGAGGATCACAAGTCTAGAGTCA
Source organism: Peromyscus nudipes (assembly GCA_902168325.1). Lineage (NCBI taxonomy): Eukaryota > Metazoa > Chordata > Mammalia > Rodentia > Cricetidae > Peromyscus > Peromyscus nudipes. The sequence goes on from CABHPH010138867.1 coordinate 9,609, forward strand.
ATGTAAGGGTAAAAGCAAAGTGCCCTGACAAAAACTTAACTTTTCCTATCACAAAGTCAAAGCTAAATTTAGCCAGATGGTTAGCAGTAATGGGTGATGAACAAGTTTGTGTTCATTTATCCAAATAATACCATTATTAAATCCTGAAAAACCTTCTAACTTCTTTTTATAACACCTACTATTATTTCCCAGTTATTTACTGACTTTCTGACAATCAATGAATAAATTAATAGTGCTCTGGCACTACCTGCTACTCCTGGGTAAGATAACATTCCTATTTACCAAAGTAAAGCAACCTCTTAGCAGCTGCTACTCCTCTACTCTTGCTCTGGAATCAATGCTATTCTTCCTCAACACTTCATGCCTGAACACTCATAAATTCAACAAGCAAAATACTACTACGTTACATTAAAATAATAAAGCACTATGTCAAATATTCAGAGAGCTTAGAGTTTACCGTATTGCAAGCAAGGAATGGAAACTGGTTTTTACAGCTTACATAATTCTCCAAATACATGTTGGCTCAGATGAGCATTGAGGAAATCAGGAGGACACTATATAAAACAAAACAGGCAGAGTCATGGCTGAAGACATGGCTCAGGGGTAAAGAGTGCTTGTTGCTCTTCTGGAGGAACAGAATTCAATTCCCAGAAGAATCCAATAAAATAAAATGGTATAGTTATTTTGGTGAGACAACCCACCAGGCAGGGTTTGTGTCTTCCTTCAAGCTACCCCAACAGGGGTTAGAACACGTTGGGTAACAAGTTGGGTACACAATGGAGTTCACAGAGGTGGTCTTGAAAAACCCTGCCATGGCGCTATAAAAACAAGTCAACAAACAGATCCACTCTATAAGTACAAGTTCCAACAAGAAACCATCGAGTACTCAGTTTATAAATCAGGCAAACAAGACTCATCTCAAACACGGTGGAAGGTAAGGAGCAACATCCAAGATTCTCCTCTAACTTCCATGTTTACACAAATATAATCATCATATACACACGGGGGAGGGGGGGGTTGTGGGGAAGGGGAGAAGGACAAGAAAATTAGAAGCCATAAGTGAACTATCACTTGACACCTGGTACACCGTATGTGCTGATTCCCCTGTGTCCAAAGTCAAACCTTTAAGACAAGAACAGGGTCTCTTCCAGTGGCTCTTTCTTTGCTCTTGGCCTCATACAAAGTGGATCAGAAATTCCATAATCTTTAAGAAATATGGTCTTCAAATCTTTAAGATATATAAAATAGACTATGGAATAAATATACCACAACTAGAAACAGACAATGAAATGTTTTCGATAGTTCTAGCATTATTTGTTCAAAAATCCTACTGAATGACAGAAACAGAGAAAGCAATAAAAGTGAGAGCCAGTTCTCTCTGGTTTTTCAGATCTGTTCCAGAAATACAGGAAGAGATTCTTTTGAGATTAGGGATTCTAATCATTGTACACTTATGTCTTGTAGCAACCAGCCAGGCCTGGTCAAGGATGAGAGCAGGAGTGCTCACCAAACTGGTGGCACAGCCCAAGGAGTAATAAGTTTTTAGGTTATTTCTTATATGTAGGCTCCACATTTCAACAAGATTATTAAAGGGGTCTGTGCACATACTGTGTAGAAAACCATGGGGGGGGAGGGGATAAATGCACACATTCAGTTCATGACCTCCAAAACAGACTAAGGCACCTTCCCAATTCCACTTTGCAGTGCATAAAGGAACATGAAAATAAATCTATAAACTCAATACACGGCCCACAATATATATTCATACATTCTTGCATATCTGGCAAGCTCAAGCTCTAAAGCACCCACCCAAATTCAGAACAATGCAGCGAACACAGAAAGATCATATTCAGTTTCTATTGTGAACTCACCATTCACTGATTTCAGGCTCCCAGCAATGCCTTCCCCATGCTGCCTTTTCTGTGCATTCTTGAATTCCTTTAGAGACAAATAAAGAACTTTCCGTACCACTCTCTCTTCTGACCATGGGATCCCATCGCTGTCATCCTGTGGAAATGGAAAGAGGAGTTACTAAAAATGAGGCACACAAATTACACACACTGTAAAGGTAGTATTCAAACTGGGTAGGGTGGGCATACCTTTAATACTGCTTGGGAAATAGAGTTAGGTGTATCTTCATGAGTGTGAAGTCACCTGGGCCTACCATAGCAAGGACCTAACCAGTCAGAGATACGCAGTTAAGAGTATTTATTTGATGAGTGTCTTTATTTTGGGAGGAGACAGGTTTGATGTTCCTAACAAAACAAGTATCATGGGCCAGGTGGTGTTGGCACACGCCTTTAATCCCAGCACTCGGGAGGCAGAGGCAGGTGGATCTTTGTGAGTTAGAGGCCAGCCTGGGCTACAGAGTGAATTCCAGGAAAGGCACAAAGCTACACAGAGAAACCCATCTCGGGAAAGAAAAAAAAAAAAAGAAAAAGAAAAGGAAAAAAAAGAAGTATTATTATATGATCCACTACCAGTGTATAAAGTGGCAATACATTCCTTCTTCACAAATCAAGCTAATCTTCCAATGAAGGAATGCAAATCTCCTTACTTCCTCATGCACTCAACACCACATATTTCACTATTAAATACTGAAGTTGCATACTCCTAGCAACAACAGTTGTCATCTCCAAAACCAGATGTGCATTGAGTTAGACCGCATATAAACTATATTACATGTGTGTGTATTACATTACATATGTGGTTCTCTTTTCTAAGTAGATTGGATACTGTACATTTTAAGTAATAATAAGAGGACTTGAGAGGAGAATACTACTGTGGGGTGTTAGGGCACAGCCCTAGGTTTAATCATAGAAATAGTATATGGAATAAGTGGTATCATATGGAAACTAGAAGAAATGCCTGTTCAGTTTAGTTTTCAGCAAAAATTCTGCTAGGTAAGAACATTCAGAGGTTCTTTTCTATTGACCTCTGCACTTTGCTAACCTAACAACCACACACCTACCTAAGATTTAAACATTTTAGCCAGGCGGTGGTGGTCCACGCCTTTAATTCCAGCCCTCGGGAGGCAGAGCCAGGTTGAGGCCAGCCTGGGCTACAGAGTGAGTTCCAGGAAAGGAGCACAGCTACACAGAGAAACCCTGTCCCAAAAAACAAAAAAGATTTAAACATTTTTATATCCGTTCACCTGGAGCTTCTCAGACACTTTGGATGATTCCTCTATGAAAAGAGAAACTAACGATGTCTAGGTAAAAGCAGGATGCAAACAGTTGTGTTTGCTTCTTCCACCCTTCTTTCTGCTGGAGCAGAAGCACAGTAGCTCAGAGCTGTCATTCAGGGCATAGGTTGTACGAAGGACTTGGGTTTTTATTACCATCACAAAACAAACCATGTAAAATCTCTACCGGCCTCAAAGAAAAAAGTCTTGTCCAGCTCTTAAATTTCCATACTCTGCAAACTACTTCTTAGAAAGAAATCCAACCACATAAATATTCTAAGCCCTACATAAAGCTGCAATCTTGTGAAGCTTCAAGATTTCCTGTAGCAGTGGTTCTCAACCTTCTTAATGCTGTGACCCTTTAATACAGTTCCTTATATTGTGGTGACCTCCAGCCATAAAAATGTTGCTACTTCATAACTATAATTTTGATAATGTTGTGAGTCATAATGTAAATCATCTGTATTTCCAATAGTCTTAGGCAACAGTAGAGTAGAAGGATTGTTTGATGCCCCTTCAAAGGGGTCCTGACCCATATGTTGAGAATCAATATCCTCCAGTAAAGGAAAAGCCCAAGGAAGGAAGCAAGATACAGTTTCTCCCTCACCCTGTAGACCTGCAAAACCAGCATTTCTGTTGTGGGGCAGCCCCTTTACAGGATAGCAGCACAACCTGAGCTCTGGGCGCCCTTACAAGAATGCCTAGACACTCACCAGGATGGGATCTGGGGTTTGACAGGAAAGCTAAGAAGTCAACCCAACTCTGAACATGAGCAACTGCTGAACTCCAATGGGTTGCAGGTCACCAGGGACCTTCAAAATCATAACCAGAACCAGAAACATAAATGCTTTTTAAAACTAGACCCCATTTTTGGAATTCAAATAAAATCATGTGGCAGATGATGTGGATACACAATATATGTAGAGCAAAATGTGGCTGAATTTGTTTTTTTACAGCAACTCTTGCAAGCTCCCCTAGCAGATTACCTGCAACCAAATGATAGTGCTAACTATAGGTAGGAGATGAGCGTATTAGGCTAAAAATCCACCTTTTAAACAGCCAGGGCCTATTTATTAAAGCTGTCAGGCCAAATTATATTCCCTACCATCACATTCTCATTCTTTTCTTTGTATCTCCAGAACAAACTATGACTATTATTTCCTCCATCAACAGTTTATAAATCACAAAGCCCCAAAATAGCTCTAAGTATGAAACTCCCAGGAAGATTTTCTGCATTCTGTGAAGACTAGAGCCCTCTCTCATCCTGACTCAGGCTCTAGATGAGAAAATTATACCTCACCCAACTGAGGTGCATTTAAAATATAAACCATGTGAGATGGAAATGCATACAAAGGAAGCCACATTCAAGGTTGAGTTACTGACACCAGCAGCTTCATTCATTATACCAATAAATACTCTAAACAGGAGACGCAACCTACACATGACAGATTATACAGTTTCCAATAAAATCTACACACATGCAGACCTGTTGTTTTATAATCAACTGGTCAAGACTAGCCACTGTAATAAACTGACTGACTGTGCTGGTTAGGTGATGATACAGAATATTCCAAATATCCCTTTCACAGCTGCAGAGTTGTGGTGACCCGCTGCTCCCTAGCAATGCAAGGTGCACAGAGCAAAGGTAAGCAAGCCTGCAGTACCCACAGCCAGCCACTCATCCTGCTGTGGCCACCCCCTCATTCTGAAGTGCCATAGAATGATCTATAGAATCAGGACATAAACCTGAGAATATAAAAGTACTAATAAAGGGATTCCTTCTTATTTTGTCTACTCACTTTGCTCACCCTATTTTTCCATTGCCCAGCTGCTCAATCTTAGACAATATCTAGTGTGAAGTGCCTGAAATTATGGCCATGTTGATTATTTAATCCGCCGCTACCTTCAGCAATGATTAATACAAAAAACTACATCTCTCATTCAACAACCCTTTTTACACACTGCCTTCACCTCTCTACCCACATCCACCATTTTAAAGACCCAAGTAAGACAAATGTAATTTAATGAGTCTACCACAGTACTTCTATCCCCTAGCTCTCTGACCATCATATCTATACATGTTTCTGCTCTTCTATATCTTCCAAGAGTCTCATGTTACACTCTAGCCCCAAACCATTTATCAAATGAACCTGAAAACATTCCCAAATCAGTCTTTAGATCCAGTATTTCTGTCTCGGTGTTTACAATGCTGTCTTGTCCATGATGGGTAACGTGGCTCTCCCGCCTTTCCAGATAGTAAGTATAGTAATGAAAAGAAACCCCACAAACCCAACCAATGTGTCCACTTCTAGTATACAATGCAAATGGGTAAATGAAGGGGTTTTCTTTTCTTTAGCTATCTTAAAATATTATTTTTAAAGAGGTGGGGGACAAGTGATCAGGAAGGAAGTAAATCTGTCATATGGTCATAATACTTTCTATACACACACACACACACACACACACACACACACACACACACACACAATAGAATATAAAATTCGCAGCTGCTCCATGTTCTCTAACAAGAATCCCAAGAAGTTAGTAGAGTCATGGAGCCATGGAGGTGACTCAGACTTGGCAGAACCTATAAAAGGGTGAAAGGAGGGAAGACTGTCCTCTGACCTCCACACATGTGCTGAGAAGGATGGAATGACAAATAGACACGTGCACATGAAAAGAGCAAAAGAATAAGCACATATCGTGTGCCTTTGAACAGACAGAGTAAATAATTCTCCAAAGTGCACATCATATAGGGAAGAAACAAAAATACACTTCTACCTCCTTGCAACTCCAACCACATGGACCTAACCAGACAGTGCTGTGAACAAATGCAGATCCTGATTCTGTGTAGGTCTCAGCATCTGTACCCTAAACAAAATCCTCAACAGACTTCTGTGTATGTGAAATTCCCAAAACACCCCTGTGTACAATGGTGCCCAAAGCCATTCAACCTCATACTGGTGATTTCTATAATACAAGCTAAGAAAATAGTGAGCAGCATATCTAAGATGAAGGCTTCCAATGCTCATCTACTGTTGCTACTATGGTTGCTGAAACTACAAAGTCCATATTAACTAAGAAGTCCTCCCTTTGACTTCTCAGTGATCACGAAGCACAAAATATCACAAATCCTGTTAATCTCTCTCTCTCTCTCTCTCTCTCTCTCTCTCACCTTCGTTTTGGTTATGCAACATGCCATGAGTTGCCTTTAAAATTTGACATCTTGGGATGAAATATATCCCGTAGACTCTGAATTCTATGCCAGTGGGGGACTAATAAAAGCATGATCCTACAGCACAGCAGCACTGGAAGATCTCATGATGCCTGCAGTTACTGGAAGGAGGTGCAGCAAAGAGTTTGAGCTTATTGTATCAAAAGACAACAAAGGATCATATCCAACAAGTTATCAAATTTATTTCTTGCGCAGTCTCCTACATAATTTTTTGTGCCAGTCTCCCCACACTGACAAAAAAACATGTTTTAAACACTCCCAAACAAAGAACAAAATTTTCAACAGAAAACGTGGGTATACAGGAATACAAACCAAACTTTTCTCTAACCATGGTAAAAATCATTTTTCTTTCTAAGACAGACATATAGGAACATCTCACTTTAAACAAGACAAAAACCCTGATAAGTGGTTCAGTGGCTGTTCCAGCTGCTGCTTTCAAATGACAGCCAACTCAACAAAAAGGACCACCCATGACTTCAGCTTGCAGAACAGGTACAAATAACCTCCTTGCAAACTTGAGGAAAGTCGATGAAAAGTGGTACTGTCTCTACTGAGTGCTCACTGATAGCCAGGCAGACCTTAATTCACATTACCTACATTTGTGATTATGACTTCTCTGCTCAGCTGTCCATGAGCCTAATAAGACTTGCACTGGCTCAGCACTTAAGAGCACTGGCTGTTCTTCCACAGGTCCTGAGTTCAATTCCCAGCACCACATGGTGGCTCACATGTGTAACGTGAGTGTAATGAGGTCTGGTGCCCTCTTCTGGCTTACAGGCATACATGCAAGCAGAACACTGTATCCATAACAACTAAGTAAATCTTAAATTTAAGACTTGCACTGAAGGTGATGGTATGACAAAACTGAATGAGAAGATAAAAAACTTGATGACCATTTCCTACTCTCCTCTTCACTGAAGACTTTAAATTAGTATCTCAGACACCTGCAGCTAAATCGTTCTACACAATGACAATGCCAGCCTGTTCCAACCACAGTTTGAAAAGAAAATGAAAGCATTAAATAAAAAAACAAATAAAAAATAAAAAAAGGGGGGGGGGGGGAAAAATTTACCTGAAAAAAAAAAAAAAGTGGGCAAGAGAGGCACTGCCAAAGAAAGGGCAAGGCTGAAAGGGATACATTTTCAACTTGGGTAGGATCAACTCCTTCCTCAGAGTCCTCTAAGATCAAATCAATGCTAATGCTAAAATAAAGAAAAGCTGCTCCAAAAATTCCCAACCAGAAATGCAATAAGTAGCCACAAAACATCCTAACAGAGGTGAGGTACATTCTGAACTTGATTCTAAAATGAAAACACATCTGAAGTATCTTCAAACATATTTCCTGGGCTAAGGAAAGAAACTGGCCTGAAAACACTAATGCATGGAGTTTTCTTTCTTTCAAACTCCTATTAAGTAAATGTGGACTTATCTTTGATTACTGCCTTTTTTAAAGCTACAGTTGAAATTGGATTATGAACTTTTGCTGAAAAACAATTTATTACATAACACAACTCTGACAGCCTGAATCTCAGGCCACCAACTGAGTTTTTATATTAAAAAAAAAAAGTCTTCTGGGTGGCTGCCAAGGCAGCTAGCTCTTTTGCGTCTGAGCATGTCAGACATTTGTTGTCGTGAAGGCAGTAGTATGGCAGGGTACACCAGATCTACAGCAGGATTATTTCCAAGAATTCAGCAGAAATCTGAACTTCAGTTGATCCATAGAGAGAATGAAGAGGGTTGAAGATGAAATCAATTTTATTTCTGTCTTCAGAAGAGATCTAGTAGGGTGTGGTGTTGTTTGTCTATAACATCAGCAGTTAGAAGGAAGAGACATGGTGACCTCTGTTAAGTAGCAGACTCCAAATCATTTCCTAATTGCACTACCTAGTATAGTAGCCATTAATGAACTCCAAGTCCTACTGGCCATATCTCAAGCACTCACACCAAACAAAATGACAACTCAGCTATATAAAGTTCCATCTACTGGACAGCTCTATGCATGACACTGGCTAAGGTTTCAATTGACCCTGTATGCTATTTGATAATGTATTTTATTACATTATACTGCATGCCCATCCACATAACCATGCTCAAACCCTGCCTACTTCATCTGTCCTTTCCATCATGCATGGAAGGTATATAGCATTCTGAAAATGATGTGCAGATACATGCTCCTAAACCTACCACAGGATTATGTCCCTGCTAAACCTATTTTAAGTTGAAGACACTGTGAAGTAGAAAAATGTATTGAAGACATACAACCATCCTGTCACCTTAGCACACTGCATAGTCCCAATGCTTGTTTTTTTTTTGTTTTGTTTTGTTTTTTAATAAACAAACCATAATTCTGACAAAGAGACCTAAAGCCATTATTTCACAGTATGGCTTCTACAAAGTATGACTTCTGCTGGTATGTGTTGCTTTCACATATCATAAGGCAAACTACAGCATGCCAGGGCCACTTGTACAAGTTTACAGTGGCTAGTATATATACAATACTTTGATATGCTTTTAAATTACTAAAACTTCAAAGATTGAGGCCACTCAAATGCCATATGATCTGGATTCACTTCTCCCCTACTTCAAGCAGAGCCAGTTAAAAACAGGCTTGTGAACTATGGCAAAGAGTTAATGCACTGCTTCCAGCAGGATCTAGGAGAGTCCTTTTATAAGCTTAATCAGTATTGGCTGGCTTGTGGGCTCAGCAGCAAACCTTCAACAAGAAACAAGCATCAGTGCATACACACATTACTAGGGGGCCGTTCATCTAGACAATTATACCAATCATTATGCTTTTTTTACTGATATTAAAGTCTACAAACAAACTCTGACATTAAATGTTACACGACCTTAATTGTTACAGAAACAGCTAAATTGTGTCTCATGTCCTTCCCATATTAAATAACCTATGTTACATAAAATAAATTACATCTGTCTATAGACAGCCTTAAATATTGGCCTCATCCACTCTACTCCCATTAACACTTCCTTTCCCAAATTTCATACATGGCATGCTGCTCTGTGGACCACATCCTATGTTTTTATACACAAACTTCTACAACACAACCAAGGCACAAAATTTTTAAAAACGCATAACTTTAGCAAACCAGATAAACTGCTATAACTAAAACCATAGATGATCAGAGCAATTTCCTTGAAAGTAATCAATATTCTCTTAAAGGGGGGGGGGGGGGTTAATTTGCCCAAACAGCACTGCCAGGGACAAGAAGGCTTTTTGATGACACTCAAGATTTTATTCTTTGAAATATAATGCCAGCACCTGCCACCTTCCAGGAACTGAACCATTTTACAGTCCACAGCTCCAACTGAATGAAACATACATCCTTCACCTTGTAAGTCTGTAATTCAGAGACAAGCAAGTTCTATTCTCTCAACATTACAGAATAATAAATGATTGCCAGAATAGCAGTATGGGTACACAGGACTGACTGACTGTTCACTGATGCTATCAGATCAAGGAAGTGCAAAAAGGCTGATAATTATTTAATTATTTTCTTTCTTGCTTGTTTCATTCATTATGTATATGATCACACAGAGATCAGAGGACAGCTTATGGGTGTGCTGGATCTTGTACTGTGAGTGCCCAGAGATCAAACTCTTATAGCCAATGTATTTAACTGTTGAGCCTTAGCACCAACCCTTAAAATGATTTCACAGAATACTCCATCATCCAAAATAGTAATGAAATTCAAGTCAACCGGTAAGAAGAAATGCTTTTCTGTGCATTTACATTAACTGAGGATGATGAAACTGCTGTAAGAGAATTCTAAATGCCTGATAGAGTCCAAACAAAGTCCTGACCATTTTCCAATTTTAACAGACTTCCCCACAAATAAACACAGCAGATATTCCAAGAGTAAAATGCTCTCTAGTAATTACTAAGGAGCAAACTTTTTAGTGACACTGCAGAATACAAGAAAATACACCTGTGAAATTTAACACACACACACACACCAAGGAAGGATGCAGGACAGAACCTCTCTGGAAACAGGATAGGGGGTGTTTGTGAATTGGCAGGAGACAGCAAGAACACAATATGCATTATTAAAGAGAAAACACTGAAATCCAATGGCAAATCATTTTCAGCTTTAAAAAACGAAATAGCACAACCCATATCAAGCAATCCACACTTTAAATAACTGAGAATTTCTTAATACTTTGGGTGTTATTTGCCTATATCTGTTTAAAGCTTTTCTTTTATTTATTATTAGCTTTACTTTTTTTCTTTTCTTTCTTTCTTTTTTAATTAGCTTATTTGTTTGTAACACACTTGCTGTGGCCTCCTCCTCCTCCTACACCAACAAACTCAGGTAATCAGGCTTAGTTGGGCAGCAAGTATCTCCACCCACTGAGAAGTTTCACAGGCCTATGAAACCTTTTTTAAAAATGTTTTCAAATCTCTAGTTTAAAAAGCAAAATAAAATTACTTATTCTAATAAGAGAATCCCCTACCCCACCCCAAGAAAAAATTAAGTTTAAAAAGTTTAAAAGCCTCCATATTTATTTGTTTGTTTTTGTTTTTGAAGACAAGATTTCTCTGTGTAGCTTTTGGGACCTGTCCTGGTAGATCAGGCTGTTCTCAAACTCAGAGATCTGCCTGCCTCTGCCTCCCAAGTGCTACGATTAAAGGCGTACGCCACCACCGCCCAGGGCTCCTTTTTTTTTAAGTAGCAGTAATAATCAAATCCATACTAAATCTGTGATTTAAAGCTGGTATTGAAAGAAAAGCACATTAAAAAAATCTACACATCTCCCCTCTTAGATACTCCTCAGCAGTTTTGTTTGCTTTTTAGAGGTAAAGGAGGATGTTGGAAGGAAAGTCTCACTATATATATTTCAGGCTAGTCTTCACCCCATGATCCTCCTGCTCCATGGCTCCTGTCATGCGGCCCCGGTGCTAGGACATACATACTCCTAACCTGCTCTTATTATTGTATCAGGAGCTACATGGCTAAATTAACTGCAAAATCTCATGCTATAAATGCCTGTAGTTGCACTTACTGAACTTTGTTTTGGACAGCTCAACAGATGTTCATGAAAGGATTTCTTGAAAAAATATACAGGTAAGACAAGGTCTCTCTGCACAGCCCTGGCTGTCCTGGAACTCACTATAAAGATCAGAGGCCCACCTGCTTCTGCTGAGATCAAAAGCATGCACCACCATACGCAGGTACAAGTAAGAATTTTACATATAAGACCATAAAATAAGTTGATTTATCCCTTATCTCTTTTTGTTCCTGTATTTTCATCGGAAAAAAAATGTGCACATTGATAAAAATATAATAAATTTCTCCCAAAACCAATCTTTAGCTATGATTATTACAGGAAAGGAAAATATTATTATTATTCGAAAGTTACTGTGGGAAAATGTGGGTACATCAAGAAGAAAGACATGCAATTACTCCATTTTATTCTTGCATGTTCACACAAAATATGCAGAAACACGGGGAAAAGAAAAAGAAAAGGCTTGGTAATGTTATTAGCAACAGCAACAGGATACTGAATTTGAAGCCAGCCTGGACTACACAGTAAAATACTGTAATAAGTAAGTTAGCAAATAAATAAATAGCCCAAATGCCCATCAAGTGATACACAGATAACTAAAATATGGTACAGGAATACAGAAAACCATTCCTCCATAAAAGAATTCTTACTATAGAATTTTGCATCAGGGCAATTAGCATTGGCTGTATCTTCATTGCTAAGTGGCAATGACAAAGGGTCATGCAGATCTAAATGATCCCATTTGATATAAAACGCCTCTATAATGAGAAAACAAGGATTCTTTGAGGCAGAGCTGGGGCAACCAGAGGTTGGAGGAAGAGAGAAATAAGCCACAAGTACAGAGTTATGCTTTGTTAGAGAAGCACCTGAAAATGTATGAAATACTAAAAAACAATGAACTACATGCCAAAGATCCCTAAGTGGCTGAAACAGTGTCTCACATGTTACTTAATTACAATAGTCGGATACAACAAGCAGCAACAAGCCCAGAACCAAGCCCAATAGAAGAAATAATGCAAACCCATGTCCATGCCAAAACTAAGTTAGTTCTCCTTCAATAGGTCCCATTTTCCATGGTTTCATTTACCTATGCCCAAAAAAATGATTAAACAGCAAATTTAATAACTAAATAATTCATTTCAATCTGATTACCATTCTTAGTGAAGTGATGAAATCATACCATCAAGCAGTTCTGCCTGGGACATAAAGGAATCATCCCTTTATCCATGATTTTCACACTAGACAGTCTAAGTAGCTCCAATAAGATCCACTAAAGTATAACTGCTGTGATTTATTATAATTGTTTATTAATCTCTTATTGTTCTGATGAGTCACACTTCATAATAAGTATGTTCATTTTTAATATGTACTTATAGTGGGAAAACTAAGACTTCAGTGGTATGTGGTTCTGAGCTTCTAGTGGGAACTGTGGAGTGAGCATCTACTTACTGAGATGCTGTGAAATGGAGCTGTTATAGTTTCAAAAGAGTGCCAAGAATCTACAATGAGAGAGATTAGAGAAAGTGAGTCTGGAGAGCCTTGAAGAAGTAGTACCAGGGCAAATAAATCAGGAGGTCCGCTTATAAAACTGCATCAAGGGACCACACAGCAAGTGTTCAGAAGCCTAAGATAACTTCCCAGCTGAATCCACATGTTATTCACCCTTGGGAGTTACGAGGGTATGCACACAAACTGTATTAATGGGGATAAGACTTGACCACAAGCAAACAACAGTGAATGAGACCAATGAGAGACATAAATGCTGAAAGCTGCTCACAACAGAATGCTACACATCACACACCTACCTAAATTTATACATGTTGATTCATTTCACATGAGAGTAGGATCTAGAAAGAGTAAACGGTGGTCAGATATTTATGAGAAGGAAAGGGCTAACAACCCAGGCCTCCTGTTTCATTAGCCCAATCCTTCCAGAATTCTGCCACTTGGAAGAAGGAAGGTATTAGAAGTAGTTATGGTTAGGAGTAAAACAGACAAATCCTGATTAATTCATTCACCTTTCAGAAAAGGTCTGATTTTGACTAAGAAACATTTTTGCTCCAACCTTATTGCTTACCATAAAACATGCTGAGCTCAGCTCTACTTTCTCCATTATTGATGAGAACAGAAAATACTCCGAATTTTGCTTAGAAAAGATGTTTCCATTCAAACAAATGGCCAGACTAAGACATTGCCCTTTCTCTTGCAGGCATGAGGGGATTCCCCTGCATAGTTATCCTGCTGGTCCAGCAAAGCACTAGCCTGAGGCAGTCTTAGTGCTTCTGCAGTCTACTCCTCCCTTCATGATATCCAACATCCTTTTTTCTTCAGCATTTCCTCAGATCTTCCAGACTAAAGAGCCAAAATTTGAAGCTCTTTAACCCAAAACTGTAATTATCAAGCTGCCAATGCCAAAACCCAGCCCCACTTCTAAAACAGTAGCCTTTAATTTCTCCTTTACCTCCAGACTGTATAACTCTTGAAATAGAAATGGGAATTTTCCAACATGAAAACAGTTCTTTACTGAAACTCTTTGGGCTAACCCAATTAGGCCCACCTCTCTCATTCGGGCATAAACTGGATTGAACACAGATCGTGACTATGGTAGTAAATGAAAATACTAAAAATGTACCTGCCCACAGAGTTCTGTGCTCAGATTTTTCTTTAGCAACTCCCATCACCAAAAAGAAGTCCCATCTTCAAGTAGAAAACAGACCTAAAACAGGAACTACATCCTTCAGAGATACTCACTACATCCTCTGATAGCAAAGTTATCTCTAAGAAATCAATATAAATTGCAAGATCAAAGGTCATGGATGTTATGCTGTGGTTTACGGAGTCTCACTGGAAATGTTTGCAATCACTAAGGCACACAGCATTTAACTTAAAATTCTACTTCAGTCCAAATGCTTTCATAGCCTTAATTAATCAGTGTTTCCTTCACAGTATACTACAAAATACATTTAAGAATACTTACATGCTGAAGAAATGGGTCAGTTAGTAAATTGCTTGTCACCCAAGCATGAGGACCTAAGTCAAGAACCTCGACCCTCACATAAAAAGCTGGCCACCAGACTATTACTTCGTGAAAAAGAGTTGGAGACAGGATGATCTCTGAGGTTTGCTGTTTACCTACTCTAGTTATTAGATTGGTTAGCTCCAGGTTGAATGAGAGAACCTTTCTCAAAATATAAAATGGAGCCGGGCGGTGGTGGCTCACACCTTTAATCCTAGCACTCAGAAGGCAGAGCCAGGCAGACCTCTGTGTGAGTTCCAGGACAGCCAGGGATAAATAGAAACTGTGGGGACGGTGGGGAAGAGGGAAAGGGGAAGAAGAAATGGATATGAGAGGGTAAAGATGGCTCGGAGGTTAAAAGTATGTGCTACTCTCTTGCAGAGGACCTATATATTGTCTCCCCACTCCCACCCCAATATACACATGAAGGTATACACTCAAACACATAAGATAACTTGGAGGTTCACATTTTTTATACTTAGCAAAGCAAGAGCGATCCTCCTCTGTCTTTGTAAGTATACCTGAAGAAAGACAGATGAGAAAAATTCCAACTAAGTGTCTAGGTATTATATCTAAGTATTATAATCACATTTAAATCTTAAACCACTAAAAGTATGAACCAGCACACAAAGTTGCCAAAACATTTGAGAAAACAATTAGTCTAAATCCCTAAAACAGAACGGGGGTGGGGGGTGGAGGTGAGGCGCAGGTGGGGGGGGGAGGGCGCCAAGATAATTAACTCAGGCACTGAGTTAGTTCAACTAGCCTTGCTAGCCAACTTGCTCATGGGATTCCACCGCCAGTAATCCCAGTGTCATTTTAAATCCAAGTGAAGCCTAAATACACTTCTATTTTCTAATATATTGATGTTACTTCCACTTCTTTAAGGAGCCAGTGTTAAAAGTGGTGAGTAATGCCTCCATTTTGGTTAGGAATCTAAAATACACCATAAAAATAAAACCTCCACACAAACGCACACAGGGCAGATTAGCTGCAAAGCAAGGCAAAACAAAATGCTTGTTCACAAAACAAAGTATAACCAATGTTCTCCTATACCCTCTCTCCTTGGCACTACTTCCTTCCTATTTTCCATGAAAAGATTTAAGCTGGCATTCCCCCAAACTACTGTTGTCTTTCCTGCCTACCATCATTTAATTTTTAGCATTTATGGCTAAATTCCTAAATCCTTGATAACACCTTCTAAAAGTTTAGATATATATGAGTGCAATATGGCTTTAATAAAGCAGTCCAAAAATAGTTTTACTGCTTCAACAGAAATAAATTGGCTCACTATCCACTTTATATTCAGCTGCTTATCCATGTTAAGGTACATTGGGGACAGGGTGAAGCAGAATTCATTGTGATAAGTGAGGAACCTTACTTGGGTATCCTGAACAAACCAGAAGACACAAGGGCATCAACCAACTGCAGAAGAGCCAAAAGGAATTAGGGGAAGGCCACACCATAGCCACTAATTGTCCTACAGACCAGAGTACCATAAGCATAACTGGAACCAGAATGTGTGAAGACCATGAACACTTAAAAGAGATATAGACATTCATAAGAGTAGGAGCTGCATGGATTTAATTATTTCCACTGTACGTGACAATTAAGAATAGTGGAAAATCACAGGACAGCAGACAATAAAGAATAAAGTTAAATGCTGATTTGCCATTAGTGTTAACAACAGGAGTTTCTAACACCTGCCATAGCTACTGTGTAATAAAAAAACGAATTGCTCTTCTAGTGAATAAATGAATTCATTAATGAAAGCCAGATTCTTTTGGAAAAGGCATTTAAAATACTTCATGGACCACATTCACCAAATAGATGCTTTGCCAGGATTAAAGAGTCAGAGCCTCACTCAGGAGGATTTTTTCTAGATCCCTCCATTTGCCTGCAAACCTCATGATGTCATTGTTTTTCTCTGCTGAGTAGTATTCCATTGTATATATGTACCACAGTTTATTTATCCATTCTTCGGTTGAAGGGCATCTAGGTTGTTTCCAGGTTCTGGCTATTACAAATAATGCT
>CABHPH010138869.1:702-16778 GCA_902168325.1 Peromyscus nudipes
AGGGTGTGGAGGAAAGGGACCCATTCATTGTAGACGGGATTTCAACCTGATACTGCCACCACCATGGAAGTCAGTGTGCAGAACTCTCAAAAAGCTAAACTAAATCTGCCAGATTTCCCAGCTGTAACTACTCCATGGCATATTCCCAAAGAACTCAGCATCCTAATCTATAGATACTCACTCAGCCACGTTCATTGCTTCTCTATGCATAATAGCTAGGAAATGGAAACAAGTTAAATGTACTTCAACTGACAAATGGGTAACAAAATTCTGGTACATATACACTATGAATTGTGATTCACCTTAATAAAAATGAAATCATGACCTTTGTGGGAAAACGGGTAGAACTAACAAAAAACATATTGAGTGAAGTAACTGTCTTAGTTTGGGTTTCTGTTGCTGTGAAGAGACACCATGACCACAACTCTTAATGAGGAAAAAAAATAATTAGGGCTAGCTTACAGTTTCAGAGGTTTAGTTTATCATCATCGTGGTAGGACATGATGGCTTGCAGGCAGACATGGTAGTGGATGTGCAGGCAGCAGCAGGGGAGACTACGACACTGGGCGTGGCTTGAGTTCACATGAGACCTCAAAGCCCGCCTCCACAGTACCACACTTCCTCCAACAAGGCCACACCCCCTTATAGCGTCATTCTCTATGGGCCAAGCATTCAAACACATGAGTCTGTGGGGGCCATCCCTATTTAAACCACCACAATAACCCAGACCCAGGAAGACAAACCTCTGTTCATTCTCGTCTGATGCTCCTAGCTCCAAATCATCAGAAATTGGCACATATTCTAGAATAATGGTTAAGGGTTTTTTTGTTGTTGTTGTTGTTTTTTGTTTTTAGTTTTTTTTCTGCCTGATCTCATGTCTTTTATCATTAACAGCAAGACCTCGGACAAATGAATAGCACTCTTGTTTAGATCTGTCTGGAGGTAAAAGCCAGAATGTCAGAGGTTTCTCCCTTTTTTTTTCACAACCTGACTGCTGTTTCCCCTACCTCTCCTCTCAGTCCTTCCGGCCCCCCTTCCCTTCCATCTACTCCTCCTCTGTTTCTGTTCAGAAAGGGGCAAGCCTCCCATGGGTATCACAAAGCATGGCATATCAAGTTGCAGTAAGATTAAGCCTTAATACTAGGCCTGACCTTTTATTTAGTGGGCAAGGCAATCTAGTATGAGGAATAGGTTCCTGAAAGCCATCCAAACATTAGGGATAGCCCCTGCTCCTACTGTTAGGAGTACCACAAGTGTATAAGCTACACAACTGTCACATAGATGTAGAGGGCTTAGGTCGGTTCCATGCACGCTCCCTGGTTGTCAGATCGGGCTCTATGAGCTCCTACAAGCCCAGGTTATTTGTTTCTGTGCGTTTTCCTGTGATGACCTTGACACCTGTGGGTACTACAATCCTTCCTCCCTATTTTCAGCAGGATTTGTCGAGCTCAGCCTAATGTTTAGCTGAGGATCTCTGCATCTGCTTCCATCAGTTACTGGATGCAGGCTCTCTGATAACAATTGGGGTAGTCACCAATCTGAGTGTAGCAGAATATTGTTAGGCATCATTACACTGAGATTTTTTTTCCTCCAACAATGTTTAGTTCTATCCTAGGTCTCTGGGGCTTCCCACCTCTGGGTCCTGAAACTCCAGGCAGTGTCAGAGGTGGTAGCTCACTCTCGTGGTCTGGGTCTGAGGCTGGACCAGTCACTGGTTGGCCACTCCCCCAATTTCTCTGCCTCCCTTACTCTCTCCACCCCCACCCTACACACACGTCTCATAGGCAGGACAGATTGTAGGTCAAAGGTTATGTAGCTAGGTTGGTATCCCAGTCCCTCCACTGGAAGTCCTGCCTGACCACAGGAGATGGCCAGTTCAGGATATATGCATCCACTATTTCTAGGAATCTTAGCTGGGGTCATCCTTGTAGATTCATGGGCGTTTCCCTTGCATGAGGTTTCTACCTGACCCAGAAAAGTCCCACCACCCCTTTTCAGTCATCTCTTTCAGTACTTTCCCCCTCCACCCACCCTCCAACACCATTCCTCAAGTTCCCCACCCACACCCTCCCCCAGTTGACCTAGGGAGATTCATGCATTTCCCCCCTTGGGCTCTCCTTGTTATCTAGCCATTCTGGGTCTGTGGATTGTAGCATGGTTATCCTTTACAGCTAATATCCACTTATGAGTGAGTACATATCATGTTTGTCTTTCTGCATATGGGTTACTTCACTCAGGATAATTTTTTCTAGTCCATTCATTTGCCTTCAAATTTCATGATGTCATTGTTTTTAGCAGCTGAGTAATAATAATACTCCATTGTATATATGTACCACATTTTCTTTGTCCATTCTTAGATTGAGGGGCATCTAAATTGTTTCCAGGTTCTGGCTATTATAAATAAAGCAGCTATGAATACAGTTGAGCAAGTATCCTTGTGGTATGATTGAGCATCCTTTGAGTATGTGCCCAAGAGTTGATATTACTGGGTCTTGAGATAGATTGGGTCTCACTTTTCTGAGAAACTGCCATATTGATTTCCAAAGTGACTGTACAAGTTTGTACTCCCACCAACAGTAGAAGAGTGTTCCCCTTGCTCCCACCCTCTCCAGAATAAGCTGTCACTTGTGTTTTTGATCTTAGCCACTGTCAGGTGTAAGATGGAATCTCAGAGCTGTTTTGATTTACATTTCCCTGATGGCTGAGGATGTTGAACATTTCTTTAAGTGTTTCTTGGCCATTTGAGATTCCTCTTTTGAGAATTCTCTGTTTAGATTTGTACCTCATTTTTAACTGGATTTTTTTTTATGTCTAGTTTCTTGGGTTCTTCATATATTTTGGAGATCAGCCCTCTGTTGGATGTGAGGTTGGTAAAATTTTTTTCCCATTCTGTAGGCTGCCATTTTCTCCTACTGACAGTGTCCTTTGCCTTCCAGAAACTTTTCAGTTTTATAAGGTACCATTTATTAATCTCAGTGACTGTGCTACAGGTCTTCTATTCAGGAAGTTGTCTCCTGTGCCAATGCATTCAAGGGGTTTCCTCACTTCCTTTTCTATCAGGTTCGGTGTAACGGGATTTATGTTGAAGTCTTTGGTCTACTTGGACTTGAGTTTTGTGTAGGGTGATAGATATTGATCTATTTGCATTCTTCTATATGCCTACATCCAGTTATAACAGTACCATTTGTTGAAGATGCATTCTTTTTTCATTGTAAAATTTTTGCTTCTTTGTCAAAAATCACAAGTTCATAGGTATGTGGATTTATGTCTGGGTCTTCAATTTGATTCCATTGACCCACTTGTTTGTTTTTAAGCCAATACCATGCTGTTTTTGTTACTGTAGCTCTGTAGTAGAGCTTGAGATCAGGGATGGTGATACTTCTGGTAGTTCTTTCATTGTACAAGATTGTTTTAGCTATCTTGGGTTTTTTGTTTTTCCATAAAGAGTTGAGTATTGTTCTTGCAATTTGTAAAGAATTATGTAGGAACTTTTTTATGAGGATTGCACTGAATCTATAGATTGCTTTTGGTAAGATGGCCATTTTTACTATGTTAATCCTACCAATCTATGAGCATGAAGATCTTTTCTTCTTCTGATATCTTCTCCAATTTCTTTCTGCAAATACTTGAAGTTCTTGTCATATAGGTCTTTCACTTGGTTAGAGTTACCCCAAGATATTTATTTGTTTGTGGCTATTGTAAAGGGTGTTGTTTTCCTGATTTCTTTCTCAGACTTTTATCTTGTGTATATGAGGCTACTGATTTTTTTGAGTTAAATCTTGTATCCAGCCACTTCACTAAAGGTGTTTGTCAGCTGTAAGAGTTCCATGGTAGAAATTTGGGGGTCGATTATGTATACTGTCACATCATCTCCACATAATGATACTTTGACCTCTTCCTTTCTGATTTGTATTCCCTTGATTTCCTTTAGTTGTTTTATTGATCTAGCTAGAACTTGAAGTATTATATTGAATAGGTAAGAGAGAGTGAACAACCTCATCTTGTTCCTGACTTTAATGAAGTTGCTTTGAGTTTCTCTCCATTTAGTTTGGTGTTGGCAACTGGCTTGCTGTAAATTGCTTTTATTATGTTTAGGCATGTCCTTTGTATTCCTGATATCTCCAAAACTTTTATTATAAGGGGGTGTTGGATTTTGTCAAAAACTTTTTCAGCATCTAAGGAGATAATTATGTGAGTTTTTTTCTTTCATTTTGTTTATATGATGCATTACAATGACAGATTTTCCTATGTTGAATCATCCCTGCATCTCTGGGATGAACCCCACTTGATCATGGTGGATGATCTTTTTTTAATGTCATCTTGGATTTAGTTTGCCAGTATTTTATTGAGTACTTTTTTGATTTTTTTTAATTGAGAACATTTTTTTCATTCATTTTACACACCAACAGATCCCCCTCTTTCCTCATCCATCTCCTGCAGCCTCCCCCTCCCAACCCACCTACTGCTCCCGCACACACACAAGAAGGCAAGGCCTCCCATGGAGAGGCACACACACTAGAGACAAGTCCAAGCCCTTCCCCCTGCCTCAAGCCTGCATGAGGTATCCCATCATAGGTAGTGGGCTACAAAAAGCCCACTCATTCACCAGGGATAGATTCTGATTCTATCATCAGGGGGCCTCCCAAAAAGTTGAGTACTTTTGGTCTGTAATTCTCTTTCTTTGTAGAGTCTTTTGGCATTAGCTCTTCTTTGAAAGCCTGGTAGAATTGGTAGAATTCTTTGCTAAAGCCATCTGGCCCTGAGTTTTGTTTTGGTGTTTTGTTGTTGTTGGTTTTTGATTGGGAGAATTTTAATGACTGCTTCCATTTCCTTAGGGGCTATAGGTCTATCCAAATTATTTATCTGATCTTGATCTAATTTTGGTGTGTGGTATCTATCAAAAAATTGGTCTATTTGCTTTAGATTTTCCAATTTTGTGGAATTTAGGTTTTTGAAGTATAATCTAATGATTCTCTGGATTTCCTTAGTATCTGTTGTTATGTCTCCCTTTTCATTTCTGAGTTTGCTAATTTGGATGTTCTCTCTCTGCCTTTTATATAGTCTGGATAAAGGTTGAACTACCTTGTTAATTTTCTCAAAGAACCAACTCTTTGTTTCATTGATTCTTTGAATTGTTTTATTTGTTTCTATTTTATTGATTTCATTATTTCCTGCTGTCTACTCCTGTTGGGTGTATTTGCTTCTTTTTGTTCTGTAGCTTTCAGGTGTGCTGTTAGTTACTAGTATAAAATTTCTCCAAATTCTTTATGCAGGCACTTAGTGCTATGAACTTTCGTCTTAGCACTGCTTCCATTGTGTCCCATAAGTTCAGGTATGTTGTACATTCATTTTTATTGAATTCTAGGAAGTCTTTAATTTCTAACTTTACCCAGTGGTAATTCAGTGGAGAGTTGTTCAGTTCCTATGAGTTTGTAGGCTTTCTGTAGTTTGTGTTGTTGCTGAACTCCAACTTTATCCATGGTGATCTGGTAAGATACAGGGGCTTTTTTTTTCTGTATCTGTTAAGACTTGCTTTGTGACTGACTGTGTGGTCAGTTTTGGAGAAGGTTCTATGAGGTGCTAAGAAGAAGAATCATTCTGTAGATATCTGTTAGGTCCATTTGAGACTAGTATCTGCTAGTTCCATTATTTCTATGTAAGGTTTGTATCTGGCAGACCTGACCATTGGTGAGAGTGGGGTGTTGAAGTCTCCCACCATTATTGTGTGGGGTTCAATGTGTAATTTAAGCTTTAGTAATGTTTCTTTTACAAATGTGGATGCCCTTATATTTGGGGCAAAGATGTTCGGAATTGAGACATCATTTTGGTGTATTTGTCCTTTGATGAATATGAAATGTCTTTCTCTATCTCTTTTGATTAATTTTGGTTTGAAGTTTATTTTGTTAGAGAGTAGGTTAGCTACACCAGCTTGTTTCTTAGGTCTGTTTGGTTGGAAAATCTATTTCTAACCCTTTACTCTGAGGTAATGCCTGTCTTTGGTTGAGCTATGTTTCCTGTACATAGTAGAAGTATGGACCCTGTTTCATATCCCTTCCGTTAGCTTGTGTTTTTTTAATTGACAAATTGAGTCCATTGATATCGAGAGATATTAGTGAAGAGTGATTTTTAATGCCTGTTATTTTGTTGTTTTTGTTATTGGTGGTGGTGGTGGTGGTGGTGGTGGTGGTGGTGGTGGTGGTATGTGTCTGTGTATTTCCTTTCTTTGGATTTTTCTCGTGTGGGATTATCTATTGCCTGTGTTTTCATAGGTGTAGCTAACTTCCTTGGGTTGGAGCCTTCCTTCTAGTATCTTCTGTAGGGCTCATGTATGGATAGATATTGATTAAATTTGATGTTATCATGAAATGTCTCTTCTCCATCTATGATGATTGAAAGTTTTGCTGGGTATAGTAGTCTGGCCTGGCATACATGGTCTCTTAGAGTCTACAAGACATCTGTTCAGGCTCTTCTAGCTTTTAGAGTCTCCATTGAGGAGTCAGGTGTAATTTTGATATCTTTGTATGTTCCTTGGCCTTTTGCTTTGCAGGTTTTAATATTCTTTCTTTACTCTGTATGTTTAGTGTTTTGGTTACTGTGTAGTGAGGGGAATTTTTTTTCTGGTCCAGTCTATTTGTTGTTCTGTAAGCTTCTTGTACTTTGTTGGCCTGTCTTTCTTTAAGTTTCATTATTATACCAACTGCAACTAATAGTAGAGCTGCCAAGAAATTATTTGAGACAATTAATCAGGAGCCCACCTCAATAGGAAAAGATGAAAAGAGAATCTTATATAAAAGCAGGGTGCTGGAGATTAAATCTTCATTGATGGCAGTTCAGTGGACTTAATTGGTGTTTTTCTAGGACCTACTATGTGGTTCAACGTGCAAAATTGCAAGAGATATCCAGATAAAATTACTTTTAAGTCTGAAAATGACAGCAGGGTGAAGGTGATAGACTCAAACAAACTGTAATGTACTGAGTGATAAAAATGACACATCAAGAGTCCATGGAAATTGTCCATTGGAGCTGAGAAGAAAGATTATTTTAGGCTAAAGTAGTTTTTTTAATCTTGTGAAGAAGGTGGTATGATATTTATAAGAACTATTGTTTAATAATGAATTTATTTTTATAAACAAATTTTTCTTTTTATTTTACATATGTGTATGAGTGTCTGCCTGAAAGCATATATATGTCCCACATGAGTGTATGGTGCCTGTAGGGGCCAGAAGAGAGTAACAGATTCCCTGTAACTGGAGTTACCAATGGTTGTGAGCTGGCAGATCAGTGCCGGGAACAAGACATTGGTTATCTACAAGAGCAGCAAGTGCTCTCAAGCACTGGGGCATCCTGCCAGCTCTAACAATGAATTCTGTCAAGAACTTGTAAACTAATCCAAGTTTAATAATCTAAATTTAGCAAGTGAAAGTAGTTCAGTGTAATTGAAAGTTGTTCTAATTTCTATTTACTTAATTGACTATTTGATTTATATTCTCTCTCTCTCTCTCTCACACACACACACACACACATACACACACACACACACACACACACACATGCACACATGCACATCAAGCAGAATAGACCATTCTTTCTTACCCTTCCAAACTGCTGAACCTCAGGAAGAAGACCAAGGGTTAAGCATTGGTTGATATTTTGCATCTATCAAGCAACTGCTCACTCAGAGTCTCAGGCCACTTGGTCCTATTTCTAGAGTGGCTTGTCCCATATAAGCCATAATAAAGTTTGTAAATTGTCTAACTTAGCTGTTCAGCTGCCATAGTCTAAAGTAAAGGAAACAATATGTAAGTGGGTCAGTTCTAAAATTAATTTAGCCTAACTTTTCCTGAAAACACTAAAAATATTACTATCATAAGGGCCAAAATATCACCACCAAGCACATAGAAACAAGCCCAAGAGAATACCTTCCCAGCATGTTCTGGTCCTGCTTATCACACAAGAAAGGTGGGGCTTTGGCTCTTAGGCAAATTAAAGTAGGCTAAAACATCATAGCATAGTTAAATATTGGTCAGAAGTAGCACTTCTAGGGGGTTAATCATTTGTCATACATTCATTTAATCTTTTAACAATTCAAAAGGGTGGAATTATTGTTACATTGACTTACAGATGTAGAAATTAATTTTGTATAATAGTTGTAATCGGACGTTCAACCAATATACCAAAATGTGTGCCTTTAATTACCTATACCATATTATACAATATTAGTTTCCCTGGTATCTAGTCATCATTTATTAAACAACTAGTTTATACCAATCACCATGCTAGATAGAATGGATAGAAAGATTAGGCTCTCATCTTTATACAGCTAATATAACTATGCACATTGTTACTGACTGAATTGTATAGTTCCCAAAGATCATGTGCCAAAGCCTTAATCAATATGTCTATATTTGGAGACAAGAACTCTAAGGACACAATTAAGTTTAAATTAAGTCCCAGTACAATAGGCCTTGCCTATAGCTGAAGATGATACCCCAGATATGTACACACATGAAGAAGGAATCATGAAGACACAATGATGAGGACCATTTGCATCACAAGTAGGGAATCTTCAACTGTCACCAACCTAGTCAACCCCGGAATCCTGGTCCTTAGCATCCAGTAAGATGAGCGAATTTTCTTAAGCCACTAAAGCTGTGGCATGCTGTATGACTGACCTAGAAGGCTAATGCAGAGATAGATACTGTCCCACTTCCTGCAAAATAACGTGGGAAGAACCAATAGATGAAGAAGTGAGGCCATCCATTTCTTTATTTTTATTTATTTATTTATTTATTTATTTATTTATTGGTTTTCTCGAGACAGGGTTTCTCTGTGTAGCTTTGCGCCTTTCCTGGAGCTCACTTGGTAGCCCAGGCTGGCCTCGAACTCACAGAGATCCGCCTGGCTCTGCCTCCCGAGTGCTCGGATTAAAGGCGTGCGCCACCAACCCCCGGCCATTTCTTTATTTTTGCTAGACTTCTATTTCATCATTATGCCTCTCTGCATTGTTTATTAGAGCAGGCTGCCTGATCAAGTTTAAAACTATGTAACAACAGAAATAACTTGGCAACAGTTAGTAATTGCAGAAAACTTTGTTGTTTCTCAGGTTTTTCCCTCTATTGTGTAACTCCTCCACCCCAGATTCTTCTCAATTGGGCATCGAAGAGAGAAAATGGCTAGGCAGCAAGTTCCCTATATGCAGTCATCTGGAACTGTTAGTGTCCTAGTGATACTTTATAAGCATGGACTCTGGATGTTATACAGTCCTCAATAATTCAGTGTGAGCCAGACCAAGATGAAATGCTCTTTTGTCTTCTACAATGTGCCAGTGTTTCCCCAAGCAGGTTCAGGCTCACTTCTGCTCAGATTGTTGCTATAAACACTGAGCTTTGTACCAGCCTTGGTGGTCCACCACAGAAACACATTGCTTCCTCCTGTTGGCAAGTTGCCAGTCAGACTCAGCTATTCTGAGACCTGTAATACACAGGAAAGGGTAAGCGAGGTGGGAAAATAAAATGCCAAGGTATACCTTTAAAATCACTGCTGTAGTCGATGACTAGTCAGTATGATCCAAGGAAAAGAAAGAGAAGGCCCTATCTGCAGAGAGTCCCAAATGAGAGCATGGCACAGGGCATTGCCTCCCACTGTTTTCAGTGATGTCTTCTCTCATGGAAATGAAGAAGCTATTCCATCTATTTCCCACCCCCTCCACTCCTTTTATTGCCACATACCTCCAGGACTTGAAAGAACAGGCTTCCTTCATATTCTCTTCCTGTCTAGAATGCTTACATAAAACTCCATGAACTAGACTCCAAGTCTATGTTAATAATGAGTAAAATGAAATCTGTAAAGTGTGGTTCACAGTCATCATAGCCAGACTATTGCCTTGCTGCAAATTCTTTTTGGAATGCTAATTATTACTGGTCATTTATTTTCACTCATTTTGGAAGAAGTCCCAATATACATTGAAACACGGGTTCTCTCTAATAGGAAAGGGTTTAGAAAGGCAAATGTGAACACCACATTAGCACTATGTGACATACAGATCCTTCAGCTTGCTGAGTAGATAGGCTGAATGATTTATTCCCACTCAATAATGCTGCTGAGAAAAGTAACATTCAAGTTGAATCTATGAGACGAATGGGATATTTTTATAAAATGTTTCTACGGGCAGTTCAATTTTAAAATGTGTGACCAGTGGCTCATTTCTAAACTAGGAACATTTTTTTTTATCACCAGGGTATAAACATCACCAGCAGCAAGAGAGCTGGAGAGCTATTAATCATTGCCAATAAGTGCAAGACATCAAAACTGCTCCATCAGTCCACAAGGACATTTGCCACTACCAAGCAACCCACACACATGAAATTGAAAATGTTTATCTTACCTGGTCTTGATTTAATTTTGGTGTGTGGTACCTATCCAGGAAATTGTTCATTTCTTTTAACTTTTCCAATTTTGTGGAGTACAAGTTTTTGAAGTATGACCTGATGATTCTTTGGATTTCCTCAGTGTCTGTTATTATGTCCCCCATTTCGTTTCTAATTTTGTTAATTTGGATATTCTCTCTCTGCCTTTTGGTTAGTTTGGGTAGGGTTTTGTCTATCTTGTTGATTTTCTCAAAGAACCAACTCATTGTTTCATTGATTTTTTTGTATTATTCTCTTTGTTTCTATTTATTGATTTCAACCCTCAATTTGATTATTTCCTGTCCTCTACTCCTCCTGGGTGAGTTTGCTTCTTTTTGTTCTAGAGCTTTCAGATGTACTGTTAAGTCACTAGTGTGAGATTTCTCCAAATTCTTTATGTGGACATTTAATGGTATAAACTTAGCTCTGTTTTCATAGTGTCCCATAAGTTGGGGTATGCTGTATATTCATTTTCATTGAATTCTAAGAAGTCTTTAATTTCTTTCTTTATTTCTTCCTTGAACCAGTGGTGATTCAGCTCAGCATTATTAAGTTTCCATGAGTTTGTAGGCTTTCTGTAATTTTTGTTGTTGTTGAATTCTAACTTTAGACCATGGTGATCCAATAAGATACAGGGGATTATTCTAAATTTTTTTTGCATCTGTTGAGATTTGCTTTGTGACCAAGTATGTGGTGGATTTTAGAGAAGGTTCCATGAGGTGCTGAGAAGAAGGTATATTCTTTTGTGTTTGGGTGGAATGTTGTATAGATGCCTGTTAAGCCTGTTTGAGTCATAACATCTGTTAGTTTCCTTATTTTTCTGTTAGATTTCTCTCTGGCAGACCTGTCCAGTAGTGAGAGTGGGGTGTCAAAGTCTCCCACTATTAGTGTTTGGGATTTGATGTGCAATTTAAGCTCCAGTAATGTTTCTTTTACATATGTGGGTACCCTTGTATTTGGGGCATAAATGTTCAGAATTGAGACTTAATCTTGGTGTACTTTTCCTGTGATGAAGATGAAATGTCCTTCATCTCTTTTGATTGATTTTAGTTTGAAGTCTATTTTGTTAGATATTAGGATAGCTACACCAGCTTGCTTCTTAGGTCCATTTGATTGGAAAGTTTTTTCCCAACCCTTTACACTGAGGAAACTTGTACAGCCTCTGTGGAAATCAGTATGGAAGTTCCTTAGAAAATTGGGAATCAATCTACCTCAAGACCCAGTGATACCACTCTTGGGCATATATACCTAAACGATACTCAATCATACTACAAGGACACTTACTCAACTATGTTCATAGCAGCATTATTCATAATAACCAGAACCTTGAAACAACCTAGATGTCCCTCAACCAAAGAATGGATAGAGAAAATGCAGTGCATTTGTACAATGGAGTATTACTCAGCTGTAAAAAACAATGATATCATGAAATTTGCAGGCAAGGATGGAACTAGAAAAAATCGTCCTGAGTGAGGTAACCCAGACTCAGAAAGACAAACATAGTATGTACTCACTCATAAGTGGGTGCTAGACATAAAGCAAAGGATAACCGGACCACAATCCACAGCTCCAGAGAAGCTAGGTAACAAGGAAGACCTTAAGAGAGATGCATGGATTGCCCTGGGAAAGGGAAAGATATGAGATTTTTCTGGGTAAACAGGGAGTTGGGGGGATGCAGTAAAGGGGGTTGGATGGGGGATGAGAACATGAGCCAATGGAATGGTCGAGTTGGGGCAGGGATGGAGTGGTAGAGCAATGAAAGAGATATCTGGATAGAGGGAGCCATTAGGGAGCTGGGGAGAAACCTGATGCTAGGGAAATTCCCAGGAATCCACAAGAATGACCCCAGTTAAGACCCAAGCAATAGTGGAGAGAGTTCCTGAACTGGCCTTCTTCTGTAATCAGATTGGTGAGTACCCTAACTGTCATCACAGAACCTTCATCTAGTAACTGATAGAAGACAGTGCAGAGACCGACCTTCAAGCACAAGGCTGAGCTATAGGAGTCCAGTGGGAGAGAGAGAAGAGGGATTATATGAGCATGGGGGGGTGGTCAAGATCATGATGGGGAAACCCACAGAGACAGATGACCTGAACTTGTGGGTGCACAGGGACACTAGACTGACAGCTGGGAAGCCTGCCTGGGACCAAACTAGGTCCTCTGCACGTGGGCAACAGTTTTGTTGCCTGGTCTGTGGACCCCCTGGCAGTGGGACCAGGCTCTATCCCTGGTGCATGAGCTGACTTTTTGAAGCCCATACCGTATGGTGGGATGCCTTGCCTGGGGTGGGGGGTGGGGAAGTGTTGGTCCTGCCTCAATTGAACTTGCCAGGCATTGTTGACTCCCAATGGGAGACCTTACCCTTTCTGAGGAGTGGATAGGGATGGTTCTGAGGAGCTGATATGGATGGGTTGTGGGAGGTAGGGGTGAACGGGGGTGGGGGGAGGAGGGGAGAGAGGGGAAACTGTGGTTGGTATGTAAAATTGATAAAAATAAATTAATAAAAAATAAATAAATAAAAATTAAAAAAAGAAAAACAATTGAGTCCCAGAAGCCCTCCCACCCCTCAAAAAAAAAAAAAAGAAAAGAAAAAAAAGAAGAAAATGTTTACCTTGCAGCAGGATATGTGTGGTTTGGAAGAAAAGAAAAGCTGAAATCACCAAGAATTATAAAATTTATATTCTAAATTATGAAAGTCCATCTTGTTATAGAGAACTCTGGACAAATTCCTACACTAGTGGCTCTTCCAGTCAGCTGAAGAGTATAGTTGTCTTGTTTGTACTCCCTGCGAAGATGACGCCAAATGATTGTGTCCAGGTGTGTGCAGAGTGAAATTAATTAACTGTTTGTACACAGAAACTTGTTAGCAAAAACACTCTTCTTGCAAGAGGCTGGAGAGATGGTTCAGCTGTTAATAGCTTTTGTTGCTGTTAAAGAGAATCAGACTTTGGTTCGCAGTATCAGATGGTTCATAATAGTCTATAACTCCAGTTTCAGGAATCGAATGCCCTCTTTTCACCTCTAAGTGTACAAGGCATGCACATGGTACACACATATCCATGCAAGCAAAATACTTATACAAATAAAATAAATGTAAATATAAATATGTTTTACTACTTAAATTGTTTCCAAAGATAACAACAAATTTTAGTATGCTATAGTAGTTGCTAACTATGAAAGTAGCTATATACTCATTATCCTTAAATTTCATACCACAGTAAGCTCAAAAGCTACAATTCTGAAACTTTTTCTTAATAACCACTCTCTATTTATATAATGATGAGTTAGATTTATTCTGTGTAGTTTTGGTCCCCGTCCTGGATCTCACTCTATAGACCAGGCTGGCCTTGAACTCACAGGCTGGCCTTGAACTCACCTTGCTGTGCCTCCCGAGTGGTGGGATTAAAGGTGTGCCCCACCACCGCCCGGCTCCTTTAACTTCTTAAGATTAACTTTTATCTACAATCCATTTCAGGATGAGGAGATGGATCAATGGCTCTTTTCAGGCAGCCATAAAGGCCTGAGTTTGAACCCACACAATCCATTTAAAAGCTGGGTGCAGTATTGCACACCTGTAATCCCTGTGCTCCTATGGAGGTTTGGGGAAAGATTGACCCCAGAAGTTCACAAGCCCCCTTATAATTGCCATATGCAATAATGAACAGCAGAAGAGAGACCCTGATCTCAAGTGAAGTAGAAGACTTGGAACAACCTGAGGTTGTTCCGGAAGTTCTACGCATACACTGTGGTATGTGCAGGCTTGCACTCTCACAAACCAATATGCACATGTACACTCATACACACAGACACACATACAAATCTGTTTTGTTGAATTTTGAAAGTAGTACATGAACAATACTGAGAAATACAGAAAACATATGGTAATGGTATTATGAGCAAATACAACAGTGTCTTTTAGTCATTGATCATCAGAATATTATAATGACCATAAATTGAAAATACAAGCTTTTCCTACTATTCTGATGACCATAATATGGGATAAAGAAACATATATTTTATTTTCATTGTTTTTTGCTCAAATTTTATGATAGTACATAGTTTCTTTATGACTTGTAGATACTATCCAGCAGTGCCAAAAAATCTCAACTTCCTCTTAAAACTTTTATGAAATTTTGTCCAATCCAACTCAAATATGTTGACAACATTGGAGCCCAGAAATTAATATATTGTGCTATAAGCCCAGGATATCATAGATTTCCTCTTAATGTGAACAATATTGAAATGAAATAACAGAGGCATAGTTGAACAGATATCTGTTCATCTATATATCTATTAGCAAACATATCAACAACATGCATATAGCAACATGCAAAACAGCAGAACCCTGCACTTACTAACCCCCTTCAATGCATAAACTATGAAACTAAGCTTCATAGGTTCTAGTTCAATCTCTACCCTGTAATATACGGTCGTGGAAATACAACCTACTCTGAGTTTCATCTGAAGAATCAAAATAATCACACTATTTGCAAAAAAGAGGACAGTTTACAAGTTTAAATAATTCCAGGAATCCTTAGAACAAAATTGGAGCACATGATAAACCCTCGGAGAGCAAGTCCTCTTACTAATCCGATTACATTTTGAAATAGTAGAAATGGACTTACTTTTAACTAGGAGCAGTTTCATCTAAGACAACTGTCTCCTCATTTTCTCTCATTGCTTCAGAGGTGGCGTTGTGATGTTTACTTCAGATCAAAGAAATTTTCCAGAACTTACTTAACAGTTTCATCTTTAAATCTCAACTTCAGTGGTGTTCCGCAGATTTGGCAAGTTAGAAACTTAACCCATGATCTTCGTTTAGTTCCCTGGGCAGTAATGTTCTCAGCAAGAAATTGAGAGCATGAAGTAAAGAGAATCCCAAGAGATCTAAGGCAATTTCCCTCTCATTAAGGTGAACATGATCCTATTTTTCGTGTCTGGATTATAAACTCCTTAAGAATCTAGACCACTTCTTTTGTGTATTTGTTTTTCAAATATCTGTTTGTTTTTAGTTTATGTGGATAAATGCTTGGCTGCCTGAATGCAAATGTGTACCGCATGTATGTTTATTGCTGGGGAAGTCCAGAAGAAGGTGTCAGATGCCTGGAACTGGATTAACAGGCAACTGTGAGCCGCCGTGTGGATGCTAAGAATGAAACTTGGGTCCTCTGCAAGCGCCACAGTCACTCTTACATGACAGCTCTCCATTACTGTCGTCAATTCTTAAAATAATTTATTTTCAACTGTTGGGAGGCTTAGTATTCTATCAGAGATAAAATGTGTGTGGCAAAGTGGGAAAAGAGAAGGACGATTTTCATGTAATGTCAGCTAAAAGTTTTTCCAAGATAAAAGCAGACACACACACACACACACACACACACACACACACACACACATTTTGACTTTCTTGTTATTTAGTCCTCCCTTATCTGTTCTTCACTATGTAGCCCAGGCAGGCCTCAAGCTGGTAACCCTGACACCTCTGGTTCTCAAATTCTGGAATTACAGGAATGTACTCTGGTGACCAGGCACAACTGTTTCTGCATGCTTAAACAAGTCTTCTTACATACCTAGAATCCCTTTAGAAGACAAATGGGTTCTTAGGGAAGCCTCTCTTAGGAAAGCATGCAAGCAGCACATATATGGGGGAAAGTGAAAGGTGTAAAAGTA
>CABHPH010138869.1:17178-31207 GCA_902168325.1 Peromyscus nudipes
TTGTTCTCCTTGGAATATGTCAATATCTACATAACATGCATCTTACTCACCAATGCTACTGTCTATCTTTCCCATTAGCCCTTACTTTCCATGAGGATAGGTTCATTTGTTTTAATATTACTTGATATCTAGGGCCAAGGACAATTACTAGTGTATTATCTGGGTTTAACACTGCTTGGTTCAATGATTTGGTGACTCGGTGCACCTTTGCCATCTCAAATGGTTAGCTCTTTTGTGGGAGAAAAAAAACACCAATAGGAAATCCCATTTAGTAATCATTCTTACCACAATTCTTGAATCACTTTCGTGCTCCACTGAAAACTCTCTCTCTTGTGTTCTAATCTCTTATAGTTTTTCTAGGTGACTAGAAATTATTCTGGAACAAACAAACAACTACATATGCCATTGAGGATGGTTCAAGTTAATATAAGTGTAACCTAGACACTATTTTCCCTGTAGGGTACTTCAATGACTCATCTCAAAGAACGAGTAATACAGAATAATAATCAGGAAAAGTGGCAGTAATTTAGAAGAAAACTGAGGACAAGAGAGAGCTAACCTTACATTATGGAAAAATTACCTTGCCTTCTGTGTCAACCTTGGGTCAGCTTGTAGCTGACTCATTGTAAAAATAAAGATGAGTAAATTTCATAGCAGTTCATTTAGAAAATAATTTTTAGAATGGATGTGGATTTTGCCAAACAAATTTTTACTTTACTATAAACCAATTTGCCTTTGGTTAGGCTACCAGAAAAAAAATTACCAGTTCTTGTTATCCATCTTCCCTTCAGGAATTTTGTGAAGGTTTAATATAAAGCAACAGAAAACTTGTGCAAGCAGAAGCTGCAAAGAAAAAAAAATTCTGCCTTATTCCGAAATTCTTCATGTCGCCTTGCTATTCCTTGCTTGTCATTCACTAATTAAATGTCAGCTCCCAATAGCTAGATGGGTAAAAGTGTTATTTGACATAATCTAAAATAGAATCCAAGTACAAACAATTGAGCTTGGATATTGAAGGTTTGTCCTCCTCGCTCTCATCTGGCCCGGTCAGTAGTTATTTCCCTCTCGTTACTAAACTCTTGTATTTCCCACCCCATTCCTCACTATTTTGTGGCCTATGTGAATGTTTGCCACGATTCTCGTGCTTATTTCAGACTAACAGCCCCACACACTCATTGTCTACTCTTGCACCTTCACACATGTTTCACACTAGATTTTGTCTTCTGACTTGTTTTAATGCTGGAAATTTTTTCATGGAAAAAGAATAAATTAGAACCAGTAAGCAGAATGAAATGACAGCCTCCCCCCACCATGCATGAGGTGTTGATGAAGAAATAGTGAGAGGTGACTGTTGTTAGGGCAGGTCAGAGACGATTCGTGGTCGTTTACTGTTACTCATCATGGTGACAAGTCTGTTACTTGTGTCACTGACAAGACAGCTGTCTTCAGAGTAAGAGTTTTTATGGCATTAACTTTCTTCTTTTATTCATTCATTTACCTTCAATAGCATTAAGAAAGCAAGCAACACTTTGAAAACACAGAGCTATCTGTTCAAGAAGATCAATTTAAATAAAAAGAAATGCATCATAAAAAGATGTCTATACATCAATCCCTGTGACATTCTTGTGTGGCAGGAAACTAAGGTATATGGAATCCAGATGACATGCCTGGGTTTGTAAAGACAGTGACTATCACTCAGTACCCAAGGCCAGGTCATTAGGATTCACACCTAGTAAAATTTCTACTCTGTTATATCTATATCCAAATCTCTTTGTGTATTTATTCCTGACCCATGTACTTGTAAGAAGAAAGTAATTGTATTATGAATTAGAAAGTTGATATTAATGTCCTCCTTTGACATTGGAAACTTGCTTGAAATATTACAGTAGTATCAAGAGTATAATAGAGTCCATCTGCATTTCAGCTAAATGTGTCCTGCAGTGAATGCCCCCTAACCAGCCTTTTCCTTGGATGTGTTAGATACATAGAACTACTATATTCAGATTTGTATGGTATATAAGTCCTTTGTCCGGTGCAACTTCCTCCATGGTCAGGGACAAGAAGGGCCACTGCATACTGCATATTGAGAACAGGAGGAAAAGTGGCTGCAAACTGCAGCTGAACTCGTTATATGCTTTATGCTCTAAAAAGTCACGATGTTTCTCAGTAGAGCCCCTGCAGATGAATGAAACACCCTGATAAAATCCATCCTAACGCCTCACCTTTAGTCAAAATCACACCACACACACAACAACGGGCCCTGAAAACTGCAATTATTGAGAAGTAGAGAAAGAAAAGTTGTGACCCTTTGTCCATATTATTTTCAAAGTATTTGTTATGCTCTGAGATACCAGGACAGCATGTATTTCAATGGCTACTAAAATAGTCTAGAATTTAACGTAACTGTCTGAAATTCTAAGACATTTACTGTGCACACAAATATCACACACATTCTTTTAAAGGCGCACAGCCTTTCTTGAGCTCCTTGCTTGCTTTGTTGTTTGATGTGTTAGCTTCTGTTTTATCTTGTCATATTATATTATTTTTAAAAGTTTACTGTCTAAAAACAGTTCTAACTATCTTTAAAGTTTCTTCTGTCTTTCTATGTTTCAATAGACCTTGATAGTTTTCCTCATAGTGTGATAGTTTGTTGGCTTGGTCGATTGTTTTTTACCTCTTACTGAAATATTTAGAGATGTTTTTATATAATCATTATCAATTATCTAACTATCATATATCACTAAAGACATTGTAATTGTTGGAAATTATTTTCTGCTGTTGTGTCCATAGTATTAGTGATACACAAAACCCTCTGGCTTATTGCCCACTAAAGAAACTTCATGGGTGAATACTTAATTTAATTACCCTCAGACAATAAAGGTAAACTTGTCTTAAATTTAGCCAAACAGAAAATTTGTATTCTTGAGAA
Organism: Peromyscus nudipes; assembly: GCA_902168325.1. Taxonomy (NCBI): domain Eukaryota; kingdom Metazoa; phylum Chordata; class Mammalia; order Rodentia; family Cricetidae; genus Peromyscus; species Peromyscus nudipes. Next base: position 20,108 of record CABHPH010138869.1, read on the forward strand.
AGTAAAGTGAAGATGAAGGGTAGGACAAAGAAGAGGAGGAGAGGAGGAGGAGGACGAGGACAAGGAGGAAGAAGAGGAGGAGGAGGAAAATTTCAGGCCTCCCACAATAGATATAACTTTTCTATTTTTCTAATTGGGGTAAAGTTTATGACATTAGCATAAAATTTACCATTTTAAATGGTAGCTACAACTTCCTGGGATCTAGGACACCCACTGCATTGTACTAACACCATTTATTTTTTTTCTGCTTCAAGACATTCATCGTATCAAAGGGAAACTATGTGCCCACAAACAGTTATCTCTCCTTCTATTCTGTCCTAACCCCTGGCTCCTACTAATTTTTTCTGTCTGTGGATATGTATATAATGAACATTTATCATTAAAAAATGATAAAGTATACATTCTTCTGTTCCACTTCTACCAGTGTGCATGCTACCTTTAAGGTTCACACTTGGAGCACTGCCCAGTACAGCCTAGTACATCCTCGTTCCCAGAGCTCTCTGTGTCTGTCCCTTTATTTTGGCATCTCTGCCTCATTTTCTGAACATCAAGGAAGTCCTCCAATCCTTCTACTTTGTTACTGTCCCTGCAGTATTGACATTTTTCTTTTTGTATTTCATTACAGTCATCAGTTTCTATTTATTGCAATTAAAAATGAATTGAAATGCTTTCATACTGTTCCCATTAACCATTAGTTTCTAACCGAACACAAAAGTTAGTGAGATGCTTCTTTTCTTTTCTGTTTTTGTTTTTAATGTCATCCTTCTCTTCTGGTGGCAGAAGAAAAATGACAGTGAGAGTTATCTGCTTATGTGCCTTCTCCTTTTGATAGTTTAATCAGAATTCAGCAGAATATCAGAGGTGGGTATTAGGCTCTTCCTGTCTTATTCTCTGTCCTTTTAGCATGGATTTTTTTTTTTTTTACAAGAAGTCCCCTACCTCTGGTACCTTCCATGCTGCCCTGAGCCCAACTACAGATATTGGCAATACAACAAGTTGGGTGATGGTTATGCTCTAGTTCTTCTTTGCTCTCAAAATTGTCCTCCTATATATTTACTGCCTGGTGCTTGAGTGTATCTATGTATCTGTTGCACAATGCAGCAATCTAACCAACAACTTGAGAGACCAAAATATCGACAATACAATCCTTATTATTTATTTGACATAAACAATAGAAATTTGTTTCTCATAGTTTTGAAAAGTAGAAATTCACAATTATGTGCCAGCAATGTTGGCTCTTTTGGAATACTTTAGGGAAAAGAATTGTTCCAAACTTTAGTCCTTGACTTGTGAGTTGCAAGCTTCTTGGCCATGTCTTTGCACATAGCTTCCCTTTGTTCATGTTTCTGTGTTGATATTTCCAGTTTTTAAATATTTGTTTTATATTTTATGTGCATGTGTTTTCTGTATGAGTTTATGTGTACCACATACATTCAGGTGAAGAGAGGTCAGAAAAAAAAGATGCTGGATCCCATTAAACTATATTACTGGCACTTTGAAACCACAATGTGGTGCTGGGAACATAACTTGGGTCCTCTTCAAAGGCAGTAGCTTTCCTTAACAGCTGATTCATCTTTCCAACCCTTGTATTTCCCTTTTTAATAGATATGGATTTGGTGACTTTTGCAAGTTCCTCTTAATTTGATAACCTCCAAATAGGTCACATCCAGAAGTGATCCCACATGGAAATGTGGGAAACATAATTTTCAACAAAATACCGAAGAAGCTGGGGCTGGTGGGGATTAGAGACCTTGTCCCAAATTACTTATCTCTGAAAAGAATTCCTCTGAGTCTGGGTTACCTCACTCAGGATGATATTTTCTAGTTCTATCCATTTGCCTGCAAATTTCATGATGTCCTTGGTTTTTTGTTTTGTTTTGTTTTGTTTTGTTTTTGTTTTTGTTTTTTTGTTTTTTTTGTTTTTGTTTTTGTTTTTTTTTACAGCCAAGTAAGACTCCATTGTGTATATGTACTACATTTGCTTTTTCCATTCTTTGGTTGAGGGGCATCTAGGTTCTGGCAATTACAAATAATGTTTCTATAAACATAGTTGAGCAAGTGACCTTGTGGTGTGATTGAGCACCCCTTGGGTATATGCCCAAGAATGGTATTATTGGTTCTTGTGGTAGATTGATTCTCAATTTTCTGAGACTTCACCATACTGATGATCTGGCTTTCTGGAGCCCATTACCTATGGTGGGACACTTTGCTCAGCCTTGATGCAGGGGGGAGGGGCTTGGTCCTGCCTGAACTGAATGTACCAGGCTTTGCTGACTTCCCATAGGAGCCCTTACCCTTTTGGAGGAGAGGATGTGAGTGGATCAGGGTTAGGGGGAGGCTGGGTGGAACGGAAAGAGGGATGAGAGAGAGGATATAAGGGTGGTATGTAAAATGAATAAAAATTTTTCTTAAATAAAAAAATAATTCCTCAAACTTGCCTATTTTATTGTTTTCAAAAGAGATAAAGCAAGAAGGTATGGACTTGCATGGGTGAGGAGATGGGAAAGAGTAGCAGGAAGGAAAACAGTGGCCAGAATATATTGTGTGAAAAATCATTTTCAATAAAAAGTAAACAAAACATAGAGAAAATAACATACTGACATTAGTATAAGATAAACCATCATGTCCAGACCACGCTGTCCAAAATCAGGCATATTTTTACTAAAACCATTCCTTTGAAAAGAGAATTTATTCTCTATTGGACCAGATATTAGAGTTGCTGAAACCAATCTCCCTCTTATGTGCCCATGCCTGACCTTAGTTTTCTCTTTAGAACTACAAATGATAAGCATGTATTTCACTAAGTTGAGAATATATGCTAGTTTCCATTCTGGTACCATCTCTTACAGTCTAAAAAACGTTATAGTAGAAAAATAATCATTGTGTTTTTATTGTGTATTATCTGACAAATGAAACATACTTTAAAGGAGGGTTAATGAATTTCTTTATGTAGAAGGAATAATTATGACTGCTTAAATGTGCTCACTATATTATTGCTTTATGCTAAATTGTTGATAATAGTAAAAGAAATGTATCAAACCTGGACCAATTATATTTAAACATTGTTTAGAATTCTGCAATGTAGTTAATGTGTAATTGTTACTATCATTAGAAGATCAATATTATTCAAAATAAAAAAAATACAACCATAGAACTTGCCCAATAACAATTCTAACTCTTTGAAAATAAGTGTGCTATATTTGTGAGGGCAGAAGAGGTTAATGAAACTTAACAGATTAAAGATGATTAAAAGAAAAGAATAGCTCTGCCACACTTGCATCTTGAAGCATCCTCCTCATACTGCCCCAACTACAAGAAACATCTGGAACTAAGTGACAGACCCATGGCTGAGTGTGGTGATATTTTATTTGTGCTCTAACAAATAAAGCTTGCCTGGGGATCAGAGGACAAAGCCAGCCACTATGTTAAACATAGAGTTCAGGCAGTGGTAGCAAACACCTTTAATCCTAGCATTCAGGAGGCAGAGATTCATCCAGATCTCTGTGAGTTCAAGGTCACACTGGGACCAGAGCCAGGCGTGGTGGCACATGCCTTTAATCCCAGCACTGGTTAACCATAGAGGTCTGGAGGTCAGTACAGACAGACAGGAAGTGATAGAGCTGGGTGGAGAGAGAAAGTAAGATGGCAGGGCACAGAAAGGGATATAAGGTGTGAGTATACAGGAAGTAGCTCTCTTGGGCTGAGGATTTCCTAGTGGTAAGAACTTGTGGCTGGCTTGTTCTATTCCTCTGATCTTTCAGCTTTCACCCCAATATTTGGCTACAGTTTTTTTTTATTAATAAGATTGTTTAGCAATTTGTGGTACAGCTGAGGTCTTATGTGTTTAATGAATTATTTTTTAAATTGTCTTTTAAAATATTTATTTAGTCATATAACTAACAGCACCAAATATATATATAAAACAAAAATCACCATATATTTGAAATAAAAATAAATTGCTTTTGCACATGTTTCATGAGATACATTCCTTTCAAAAATAATAACCTGAAATATTATATAGAAGTGAATATCAGGAAAATAGCATCATATGTCCTTTATATTCATGAATTCATTCATTAATTCAGTCATTCATATTTGTTACAGTCAATGTTAATTCATCATTATGCTTACCTTCTCATGTAAGCCATCAGTTATCTCATATCCAGAATGGACATTAATGTTGTACCACAGTACAAGACACAGTGAAATACAATGAGAAACGTCTAACTACAGTTTTACAGACCCAATGTCAAACATCTTGGAGGACCAAAACAGGTAACAAAAGGAAGAGTAAAAAGTAAGTAGCGAAACTAACATAAAAATGTCACTCTCCATTTACAATTTACACTCTAGTCAGGGAGATAAAACCACCTAAGGTATCCCAGCACATGCAAGGAAAAACATGTCCACAGCAGCATTACCATCTGCACAAATTAGCATTCTATAGATTGAGCCTGTAGATCATAAGAGGCTAAGTACTGGGAAAGTCACCACAGTGGCTAATCCCATAATGTTTTATACAAAGCCCTAAATATCAGTGAACAGTGATAATCAGTCTAAGTAGAGGAAAAGGAGTGTTTTCTAGATAATATATACACAAAAGCAATAAAGCAAGAAATATGGAGCAACTGAAAATTTGGGTGGAATGTAGTGAGATATGTCTGAAATGAATCCATGCCATATTGTTACCAATAGAAACTAGAAAATTTAAAAGGAACTTCAAATGAGCATATGAGCTTGTGGTTATATAAAATACAGCATATGTAATATTTATTGCTATAAATATTATGTTCTGATTTTCTCGTTATGTTATGCATACTTACCAAAGACAAAAAAAGAAAAAACTGAATGATTCTGTACTTCAAACCCTCACCATACATCCTTGTATCTATTTCAGGAGCCTACATAGCAATGTGACACAAATTTAGCATCAGAAAAAAGTTAGGATGCCATTTAGGTTAGGGAAATAAAATACATTTAAGCTTATACTAATAATCAGTATGTATAAAGTATATAATAAGGAAATCATGTGCACTACATAATGAGAATATAAAGGTACGTGAAATTATTGACAGCAGATGACTACTATCAAGAAACACAATTGGAGGGAAATCCAAGATACTGCATTAAACAAGCAGGAAGGTTTATGTGGGGGATGGTTTTGAATCAAAGGAGCATTTTTATAACAGAACACTTGACTAAGATCCTGGAAACTGATTCTCCTTCTCGCTTCTAACACTAAGTAGCTATCCCAGCTTGTCATCTATTAAAGTTTATGAACCTTTTGCAATCATTTCCAATTCCATTTGTGGAGCCAATAAACTGAGTGTAATGTAAGAGGATGGATATTGTCTTCTGAGTTTGAAATTTAGAAATCAATTGACTCTAAAAGGGTTCTGAATATTAAACAATGTCTTTACTAAATAAGCATTTTTGGCCCAAATTGTTCTCTCTGGTGTGATCTGCATTGCTATTTCCACTTTCTTTTTATATCTACATGAGGATTAAAATATATTCAGATAAGAAAGAGTATAAATTTGACCTTTCCTTTATTGCTTTTGAATAGAAATTTCTCTTTATAATACCTTTAATTTTAAAATAAAGGCTTATTGATCTAGTACAGGGACTAGTTTCTATCTAAGAAATTATGTCTTTCAGTAATATTGAGGAAACATTTCAGAGATTATGAACCAGCAGCACTGATCCTTTTGAGGAAAACCAAAGATAAATGTTGATGTCACACTCATTCAGTAAAAGGACCAACTTTCTGAAAGATGTGTATTTGCTGCACCTAAATCTGAGTGTCATAACTCTTCACTAGTTCTTCCTTAAGGGCATCTCATCTCATGACTGTGACCTCAGAAGAACTTGATTAGTTAACTTTCAAGTTTGCAATTTGATGGTAATCTAATATGTAAATAAGAATAACAATCTAATTTAATTTGTACGTTCCATTATAATTCAATGAAAATATACCCGATGGACTGCAAGCAAAATGTGAGGTAGCAAAGATTTAACTAAACTCAAAATTCCATAACTAGTTCAGAGCAGTGGCAGAGTGCAAACGATGAAATCATGAATAAAACTTGCAACAGGAGGTCTTCAAACTTTTGGAGTAACAACAACCTCCTATGTGGTGGTTTGAATGAAAATGGTCCCCATAGGTGTAGTTGTAACTTTGTAGCTAAAAAGAAACAAACTATCCAAGTAAAGAGAAAAGCCGAAGAGGTCAGAGCTAAGAGCCTTAACTGCTTTCAGTTCGCTAGTCACTCCCTGAAGCAACGACTCCCTGCTCAAAAGGGGGTTTGTCCTTTTATAGAATTCTGTTCTGCCTTCTCATTGGTTGTAAGCCTAACTGCCTAACTGCCACATCACTACTTGTTCGCCAGACTCTGGCTATGGCTTGTTAATAGCTCTGACCCCTAGGCAACTTTATTTATTAAAATATAACATTTTAATACAAAAGAAAATATCACCACACATAGGCAAATAAGGTGTGGCACAATTAGGAGATATGGTATTGCTGGAGTAGGTGTGTCACTGGGGATGGGCTTCGAGGTTTCAGATGCTCAAGCCAGGCTCAGTGTCACTCTCTTCCTGCTGCTTACCAATGCAGATATAGAACTCTCTAGCACCATGTCTGCCTGCATGCCACCATACTTCCCCCGCCCCCATGATGACAATGGACTAAACCTCTGAAGCTGTAAGCTACCCCTAATTAAATGTTTTCCTTCATAAGAGTTGATGTGATCATGATGTCTTATCACAGCACTAAAACCCTAAGATGGAAGCTGGTACCAGGAATGGAGTATTGTTCTGATAGGCCTGGCTGTGCTTTTATTTGGAGGCATTTGGACTTTGAGACTTCGGGTTAGAAAGGCAGGTGAATGCTTTAAGTGGGCCTTAATGATCCATACTAGTAGAAGCGTGGAAGATAGTGGTGCTGAAAGTGACTTGAACTGGGGGGAGGATCCTGCTCAAAATTTTCAGGGTAGAAGAATCTTAGTGCATGGCCTAGAGGCCATTTTTGTATGTAACTCTTTTCTGTTTTCCTCCTTGTCCAAAAAATCTGCCTAAGGCTACATTCAAGAGTTATGGATTAACAGCTTTGGCAGATGAGATTCAAAATAGTCTAGTATTGGCTGTGCCATGTATTTATTAATGATGAGTCTTATGCAGATCTACAATGAGAAGGAGCAAGCTGAGCAAGAAAAATTAAAAATGTATAGTTTTTGGGAAAAAGGTGCACCATGAAGTATAAACAGATTAAAGAAAAGCCTGATGCTAATTGGAATAAAGGGGGTGGTAACCTCATAGCAAGACCCCATCCAGATAAACTTACAACCTGTGAAAAGGAATTTAAGAAAAGTGAAAAGGAATGAAAGAACAGAATAGGTCCAGGTGTGGTAGTGCGCACCTTTAATCCCAGCAACTGAAGGTATAGGCAGGCAGATCTCTGAGTTCAAGGCCATCCTGGTCTACAGATTGAGATTCAGGAGAGCCAACCCAAGGCAGAGAAGGAAACCATCAAAACAGAAAGCTGGTGAAAATGTATTTAAATGAGGGGAATATGTTCCAGCCATAGAAAGCAGCAGAACTTGGCAGTTTCAGTCCCATGGTTCTGGATTTAGAGTCAAGAACACAAAAAAGGGTTGTGGAATCTCCCTCTATGACTAAGGAAATCCACCGAGGTCAGGCATATTTCAGGGGTGTCCCTGCATGAAGTCCTAGAGAGGCCATGTGTGAATCTATCTATGAACATGAAGCCTGGATTGCCTTGGATACCCAAAGATGCCACAATTGTGGGAAACTTGCCAAGGAAAGCTGCTAACAGGGAGTGGAACCAGCCCGTAAGAAAGAAGTGTGTTGCCATCAGCAAAGCTGAAAGGAGTTTGAGTCAGGCATGTAGATGCAGAGTTAGGAGTTTGCCTAGCTGGTTTTCAGTCTTGCTTTAGTAGGTATTTCCTCACTGTGCTCCTTTTTCTTCCTTTGGAACAAAAACGTGTATCCTGTGCCATTGTATGTTGGAAGTATGTAATCTGTTTTTTGATTTTGATTTTATAGAGGGTTACAGTTAAGAGATTGCCATGAGTTTCAGAAGAGATTTTGGACTTTTAAACAGCATTGAGACTGTTATAGACTATGGAGACTTTTGAAATTGGACTAAATACATTTCTGCATTATGAAATGACTACAAGCCAACGGCGACCAGGGAGTAGAATGTGGTGGTTTGAATGAAAATGGTCCTCATAGGCTCATAGGGCATGCCATAATTATGAGTTATAGCCTTGTTGGAGTAGGTGTGGCCTTGTTGGAGGAAGTATGTCACTAGAGCTGGGCTTCGAGGTTTCAGATGCTCAAGCCAGTCCCAGTGGCTCTCTCTTCCTGCTGCCTGCTGATCTGGATGTAGAACTCTCAGCTACCTTCTAGCACCAGTTTGCCTGCATGCAACCATACTTCCTGCCATGATGATAATGGACTGAAACTCACAACTATAAACCAGCCCCAATTAAATGTTTTCCTTCATAAGATTTGCCTTGGTCATGGTGTCTAATTACATCAATAAAACCCTAATTAAGACACCCCTATGTCCCTCAGATTTTAATCAGACTTATCAAAATTATCAATAGGGAAGACATGCTTTAAGGGAGAATATTCTATAACACTATAAAATAAATGGATGTAGACTTTGAACTACACGAACTTCAGTAACCAAATACACTTGAAGGTCTTTTATGAGAATTACCTACTGTTAATTATAGAATTTCACTAAGCAAAGTAGAATGGAAATGTTATCTGTCATGTTCTAGTTCATCTGTGTTATTTTAGATTATTCAAAACTACAAAAATCATTCAGAGGACTGACTTTAGTAGGATGGTGGCATAGGTGATTTCCTTTGTGTATGCTTCTACATTATCAGTAGGGATTATCTATGACCAGTTTTGTGCATGTGGGAGCTCCTAATAGAACAAGACCATGGAGAGACATTTTGGAATCAAGTGAAAGACCTGATAACTATTATCCCAGCTACAGACCTTGGAAGAATTCCATATGCGTGCAAATGTGCATCTAATCCTCTTTGGCCTTGATGCTGGTGTCTATCATCAAAGCACCTGAGATGATTCATAGCTCCCCAGGCCCTGGGTTAAGGCCCACTGACCTCAGTTCTAACTGTGAATCCTGAAGTGTCCTCTTTCCCTGACTGAGTATTATGATCTACAATTGGTCTTGTCTATCCTGGAAAACATTAAAACGTATACATGTTCATGTCTTCCAGAACAAGAAAGACAAATGCATGTTCTCTCATATGTGGATCCTAGCTTCAAATTTGTATGTTTAATCTGGAGTACCTATTAAAGTCAAGAAATTTGAAAAGAGACATGAAAGTGGGGAATGATATAACACAGATGGTATTAAATGGGGAAAGACAACAATGGGGTGGTATTTAAATGGGGAAGGAAACACAAGACTAAACCAGAGGAGGTGGTGAAGGGAAAGTACAATGAACTTGAAGGTTGTTTGTAAAGCCATACAGAAACATACATATATTATATATAATATGTATTATTTAATTTTTCTCATATATACAACCCTAACCCTAATCTAATTCTAATCCCCATCCCCTAAAACCTCTATCTCTCTTATATATATATATATATGTTTTAAGTTGGGCTACTTCAGACAGAGGAATAATGCTTCTCCCAAAGGTGTTGAGACAAAAAAAAATCAACAGTCTGACTAATATGTGACCCCTGAGCACTACAAATAATTACTGCGATGAGAAGCTTTGCCCAATTGTGCAAGAGTGGCATGAAAGTTATAGGGGTAAATAATAGCTTTCTGATTGTATTTAAGGCATTCTCTGCAGGACAGAACTCATGACAAGGACTCATGACTGGGACCATAGGAGATCCTAGATAGAACCTCCTATTCTTATTTTGACAAATTGACACAGCATCAAACTGCCTTCTAGATATTTATCCTTATTCCTACATATTAATACAACTCTCATCACTCATCAAAAGAGCTGAATTTTATAACAGATAGTAATTAACAGGTTAAAAACAACTAGTTAATATGCAGATAATAAATGACCCTGGAGTGCTTAGCCATAAATGTGACATCAATAACATACCCTTTCTCTCATTTCTCTCTGTCTCATAAAGACAGAGTGGGAAAAAGATACAAAATATGGAGAAGAATGAGAGGCCATTGCACCCATGAAATAAGAACAGCTGTCATTGTCTCTACAAAACCTACAGAACAAGATCAAGCCAGTCAACATTCAGTATGGTTGTAGGATGGGTTAATTACACCCTAAAGCTAGCTAAAGAGCTATTGGCAATTGATCGCTGCTTGAATAGGAAAAGTGGTTTTTTTTCAGGAGTGTAATCTCTGGTAGGTTGCCCATGCTTCAGTGGATCATGATACACCATGCAATATGGGCACACTATCTTAGTGGGTTATTAAATAGGAAGGAGAAGAAGAAGAGAAAAAAGAGGAGAAAGAGGAGGAGGAAATGAAGTTGGTGTGACTGTGGAGAGGAAGGGGTTGGGAGGAGGAAGGGGGAATAAGAAGCTTGAAACGTATTGTATACATGTATGTGATTCTCAAAGACAAAACCTAAAAAAAAAAGAAAAAAATGTCAGACACACAAACATAACACTGAAATAAATACAAAAAGCCATTCTTGAGGACTCAAATTCAAAATATTAAGACATGTCTACCCACATTGTACCATGCTAACTGTAAGTGGATTTTTGTTACTCCTCTGCCTTACAACTGATCATAAATGTCCAGGGATCAAGTACAGGCACACCTACAAGATGTTTGGAATAATTATCAGCTTGCTGTTAATATGGATACTTTTCATTCTCAGATTGGTGCTATTAGTCATTCTAACCTACAAATGTCCTCTACAGAAGAGTCATCTTCAGACATTTAGGATCCTCAGTAGCTCTGCTCGCAGAGAGATTCATATGCTTTATTTAACAAACAAAAAAAGGAGAAGACGTTGGTGGCCATGTCAGAGGAGCTGCAGGCGGCACCTGAGCTTCAGCAGTGCCTCTCACCATGATGCAAGTCACTAATGGATGAAT
>CABHPH010138871.1:0-22141 GCA_902168325.1 Peromyscus nudipes
GCTCACAGCCCAGCAAATGCCCTGTGTACCCATCTGGAAGCCAGCAGGCTCTGGACTTTGCTCCCTATAGGATCTGTACAGACATGGGTTTCTCTTTAAGCAGCCTGGTGACCAGAACTTGATTCACTCAGAGATTTCTGACAGAACCTCTAACTGTGCTTCTGTGTGTGAGCAAACCTTGACCTGGCATCTACTGTTTGTGAAGAAAGAGAAATGGAAATGGTAGGGAGCCCCTGAGCTCGGCAATGTGCTCCATAGGCCCCAACTCCTTTCCTGGAGTCTGTCTCTTTACCTGAGGAGTTTCCCATTCCCTCTGTCTCCTTTTCCTTGGAGCCTATCCCTGTCTCCACCATCTCCTCACCTGGGGGTTCCTCTCTCCCCAGTCTCCTCACTCAGAGATCCCTGTCTCCCTGGCCTCCCTGCCAGGGTCTCTGTCTCCCCTTTGTCTTCATCCAGAAGACATCCCTCTCCTCTCATTGGAATCTCGGTCAAGGAAGCCAGGCACACACAGTGTGTGGTCTGTGGAAGCTCCTGTGCTGCCTAGGTCAGGATGACACATTCTCAAACCCTCTCAGAACACCTCTGGGCCTCAGACCAAGTCCTGGTATCCCAGGAACTAGTCATTTGCTGCCTGCATGTTGGTCTTTATTTTGAAGATGTGTTTAAGGTTCCTCAGAACACAAATTTAAGGGAGCAGAGAAGGAATTAATGCCAAAACTACTGGACACTGTCAGCAACCCTTCAGGAGAAATTCCACAAATGCAGACAAGGCATAGATCACAGAGCAGCAATGGCACAGTATAATGCTCAGATGCACGGTGAAGCCTTACTCCATCTCTAGTTCCAAGCCTCAAGGAAGAAAGCAAGCAGGATGATCTGCTGCAACCCTGGCTTCACCCCTGCAGTGTTGCCCACACTTCACCCCTGCAGTGTTGCCCACACTCTAGCCCCAGTGCAGAGTGTCCCACAGACAGGTGCAGTTATTACATATCAGTTACAAAACCAGAATCCAGTCTTGGGAGCTAGATCAGCCATTCAAGTGCTTACCAAGAGGATCTGAGTCCATTCCCCAGTGCCCACATAACATAGAGACTCACAGAGATCCTTGTAATTCCAGCACTAGGGAGGTAAACAGACAGACGGATGCCTGGAGCTCACTAGCCAGCCAGCCTAGTTTTCCTGTCATGTTTCTGTCTCAAAATAAGTTGATGGCATTCAGGAATGACAACTGAGACTGTCGTCTGGATTCCACGCGTGTGTGTGTCCGCATGTTCACGTGTGTGTTCGCACACAATATTCCTAAGCCTCTTTGTCACTACCATTGCAGGTATGAAATGAAATTATTGGATCTCTGACCCCTCAGAAAGCTGGGTGGAAGTGGTGAGAATATTTTAAACAAGGAGAAGTTCAGCATCCGAAATCGTAACAATGGGTGACAAGGAGGACAGTGCTCACTGTCCCCATGAGTCAGGATTAGATTCAGGCTCCTGCTTTGGATGTGAAGGATCTGAGATCGCAACAAAACAGGCATGCTAGATGAGTGAGTGGGCTCCCCAGAAGACCCCAACTCTCTGTTGGCATGGGAGTGGGGCTTGTGATGAAGGTGGAGCTCTGAGGACCGGCCCCTCTCCCAGCCGGGCTGCTAAGGTGTTAGACACTCCCACCTAGGTCCCTGAAAACCATGCTCCGGGCAGGGGGTGGAGGTGGTCCTTGAGACCCGTGGTCTTTAGGAGCCAGGTCCTTCAGTGAGGCCTGGTGTCGGGCCTCACGCTAGTGGCGTGCGTTAGTACACAAAGTCAATTAGAGCAGGTGCACACCAGTCCTGTTGATTTGATTTAGGTCTGAGGAAAGCTCCAGTAATGTGCAATTACAAAGAACTTAATGGCCCTTTATACTGAATGCAACTTCCATGGCATCTAATATACTTTGATGAATTGCTCATTATGTGCAGTGTTGGAATAGCCTCCATAAAGATTAATAATTGGATAATCAATACAAAAATTCAATCTTGGGGTTTTTTTTTTTTTCCACTCCAGGGTCAATATATGCTCAAGATCACAGGGCTTCATTTGCCTGAATGTTTCTGACTCCTTCCTCCCTCTCCTTAATTTCCATGTTAGGAATCTCCGTTTCCTGTGCAGACCTCAGAACAGTGAAACAGGGTCTGTGACTGGGTCACTTTGCCAGCAGTTGATGGCAGGTCAGACTCGCCTTCAAAGTGGCTTCAGTCGGGTGGGGAGGGGGCACACAAGATCCCTGAGGTGTCCTATCACACGGGCTATGAGAACACAGGGGACAGGTCAAGTAGCCTTTTGTAGATGGTCAGGAAGGTAGTGGACATAAGGAAGTGTGGACATGAGTGTCCTGGGTGGAAGATTACAAGTTCAAGTTCCACATGGAGAGAAGTGTCCTGCATTCAGGAGGCAGAGGGCAGCCTGCAGAGTCGGCCAGGGCTGTGGGAGCTCAGAGTTCTATTCTGACATGCCTGACTGTGACCCAGGAGTGAACAGCCTTGGTACGAGTTGATGTAGGAGGGATCCCCTGGCAAAGCATTGTATCCTAACTGATCTCAGGGAGAAGAGCTGACTTGGTGTATCCCTGGAGCCTGCAATGGGGTCAGCAGACCCACTAGTCAGGGTGAAGGAGGGGAAGCAGGCTGTGAGAGTCACAGCCAGAGAAGAGGAACCATCTCGACTATACCCAGTGGTGAAATAGAAAGACAGGGAGCCTGGAGCTGGCGGGCCTCTTGGTATGGCAAGTCCTCTCAGGCAGGAACTTCTACATCTAGAGGCTGGCCAGCCACAGCTTAGCATTAAGAGGATGTAGACTTCAGTGATGGAGAGAGCAAAGGCTGATGCCACTCAGGATGAGTGGGAAGACAAGAAGGCAAAGCCAGGGTACCACCACAGCCATCTGGACTTTGGCTGCGACTGAACCCAAGGCCCTGGGAGGCAAAATGTTTGGCAAGATGATAGAGTCACAGGCTGGAGAAAATGGTGCACAACTTTAATCCCAGCACTTGGGAGGCAGAAGCAGATGGGTCTCTGTGAGTTCAAGGCCAGCCTGGTCTGCATAGCTAGTTCCAGTCTACCCAGTGCTACGTAATAAGAATAATGAGACTCCTCCTCCAGTTACTTTATGAAAACAAACGGACAGTTTAGTGGTGCATGCCTGCAGCCCTGGCACTGAGAAGACTTGAGAAAGAGGGTCACACTCTCCCTCCCGGTAAACGTGGAATCAGATGGCAACCAAGTCCAACTAAATGGCAGCCTCCTATGAACTCAGGGCCCTTACTGTGGACTTGCTGAGATGAACCCACCCATCCTGTGCCTCTTGGCTGCATGGCTTCACAGGGCTTTTGCCTAAGAGGCATGAGTTACAGCAGTAATAGCCAAAAAGCAGTCCGGTAAAAGCCATATTGTTTACCAAAGATGAGAGCTACATGAGTGCCATTTGAACTCCCTTTTCAGTACCTGAGGAAGGCCCAGGCAAGCCATGTCAACTCCCACAGACTCAGAGCAATCAGGCCCAGCTGCTGCCGAGGTGACCTGTGCTCAGCCGTGAACTCCCCAGGGTCTGGACCACCTACAGTCAGTATGTGTGCCCGGCTCTAAAACTGTGGAACAGGAGGGTGGCAACGTCCTGCTCAGCTTGGCCTGTGTAACAGGATTCAGACCCTTGGGGGAGCATGCAGCCTCTTCAGCCCCTCTCTCTGCATTTGCCTGGGACTTTCTAAGTAGGCTAATCTGGCTGGCCAGTGAACCCCAGGCATCCTGTCTCTGACTGCACATCTTCAGCTCTGGGGTTACGAGCGCACACCCCAGCACATGGCTCTTTCTGTGGGTTCTGGGGATTTGAACTCGAGTCCTCATGCTTGCACGGCACCCACACTACCGACATCTTCCTAGTGCTCCAGCGCCTTCCCGAAGAGGTGCTAGTCTTCAAATGTGAGGGTGCCCAACAAGCGTATGACAAGTAGGGCGGGTTCCCTCACATTCACACCCACTTCATCTGCCCCGCCCAACGCCAAGGCTGCTGGGTTGTTCAAACATCAAATCCTGACCTCTTTCTCTCTGTACCTTTTTGTTAGTGGCTGTTTCCTTACACGAAATGGCAATGGTCACACCTGACAGACTTTACTGGATGCCTCTTAGGTAATGTGAGGTTCTGGTTCAAGGTCAAATGAAGCAGGTCCCACCTCCCACCAGCATCGGAGACAGGCAGCTTTGAGCTGTCTGTTTTGCTGAATGAGCAGCACCTGGTGACTCACACCTGCTGCTGCTGCTGCTGCTGGGGACACTCAGCTGGGGTCTCCCCAAGCTCCAGGTGGAAACCAGGCAACTGGAGGGTGGCTTCTGCATCTTGATGTGGTTCCTTGACTTTCTCACTTGTCATATGTCGAACAGCCACATGTGAATCCCTCCATTTCTTCCTCTGTGCTGCAAAGAAAGGAGGGGCTGCCATTGTCTTTGTCCCCGAGACCCTGGTCCCATGCGGAACCAGCCAGAACAGTGCGAGAAAGACAAAGTGGAAACTCATGCTGGTCGCTCTCCTTCGGGTCCATTGCTTTTTATTTTCACTTAAACTTTTTGTTTTCGTTTCTCAATTCCGTTAATTCTGTTGAATGGTGATTTCATAATTTGGGGAGATATGTTTTACATTTTCTAACAACACAAGGAAAGCCCTGGAAAGAAAAAAATACTTGTTGGTGGTTTAATGGTCCTGGTGAGTAATTGCTGAATGGAGTTTGGCACAGATAAAATAGCAGAGCAGATGATATGGAAACATTCTCCAGCCTGCATCAACTGGATGGCCAGGCCTGTGGAATCTCCCGCCACGTGGCCAACCCCGCTGGAGTTTCCACACGGCTGTCTGCGTGCTCGGGAGTTTTCAGGCTAAATAGGGAAGCAGGCTACCTACGGTAGGAAAATCATTCCGTCTTCACGGCTGACAGTCCTGCGTAGCGGCAGCGCCTGGCAGCACTAGCCCCACTCCAGGTGGAGGGTCATGTTTTATTAAAACTGTGACTTGTTGTCACTCACTCCGCTGTCCCACTCTCTCCTTCCAGAAATAGCAAGCCCCGTGGCGGTGGCTTATTATGATTAAAAGATAAAAATAAGTGGAGGCTGAGATAGACGCAGGCCACTGAGGTAAGACGAGTGCTTACTTTTTAATGAAAGTTGAGAAGCCGTGCTGTTTCTGCCGCTTCCCAAAGCATCTTTGAGAAAACCAGAAGCGTGGACCACATTCAGACATGCTGAGAGTGTGCATTTTCCAAGTTGAAGTGGTCATGACACACATATTGAAAACCTGTGTCCTCTGCCTGGATCACAGACACGGCCCTGGGCCCTGGAGGGCTGGGCCGCTGTCAGTGGGCGGTTGTGGGCATGCAGACTGCTGGGCACAGGATGATGGCTGATCAAAGGGTGCACTTGTGAAGGAGGTCTCCATCCTTGACCCTTTAATACAGTTCCTCACGTTGTGGTGACCCCCCCCCCAACCATAAAATCATTGTGTGGCTACTTCATAACCGTATTTCTCCTACTCTTATGAATCGTAATGTAAATATCTGATCTGCAACCCTGAAGGGATCTCGACTTATGAGCTGAGAACCACTGCTCTAGGAGGCTGTGCCTTCTCAAGAAGTCTAAAAATTCTAAGAGCACAAACCCGAGCCAACCCTGGATGGCTCCAGGAGGCTGATGGTGGGATTAAAAACATCCCTTTCTCCCACTTCCTACTCTCTTACCTCACATTCGGATGGCATTTGTGTTCCTAGCTCCTATCTAGTGCGGTCCTTCATGTAAAAAACCGAGTCTGTATACGCAGCACGTAGAAACATCGAGAGCTTTGCACCCTACAACTCACCGAGAACACAGAGTGGCAAATACATGTTTCATACCCCCTGGAAATGAAAGTTAAGGCAACGGAAATGTGTGTATACTAAGAGTTTCAACCACCATCATTACAGGCTTCTCTTGTTCCGAGAATCATTATATTGTAAAAGTTCAAGGCGGCACACACAAGGCACTTCTCAGAAGTAGCTATTTAAGAATTGCCTTCAACTTTAGGTGTTTCTAGTTCTGCCTACCTAAATCGCCATCCTCTTAGATCCCAGGTCTAACTTTAGCTAAAGGTTTTAGCTAAAGGTGCATTTTCTGGGAAGGTTAACGAATACTTTTTTTTGCAATTATCTTTTAGTCATAGGAATGAGAGAGAATGCCCTTCCTGTTTGGTTTCACTCCCCCAAAAAGTTATTTTGGCTTTTCTTAAAAATAAAAACATTCTCAATGGCTTAAAGTCTGGGGAAAAAAACATGCATTTTTCTGTCCCTCAGGAAAAAAAAAATGGAGTCAGTGAATAGCCATTGCTTTTGTGGCGTGTGCTTGTTTATGTGTGTCAACCCACGCGGGAGGGCCCCTGGGATCCCACATGGTCCAGTGTAGGGTTCTGTAAGGATTGTTCAGGCTTTACTTCCCATCCTGCTTCTGTGGAAAAGATGAAGAGCGCTCTGAGGAGAGCCCTCTATCCAGAAATGAAGGGTTGCTTCGCACCTGTAGGTGGTCCTTGGTTAGGGTCCCGGGTTTGTGTCCCGGGTTCCTGAGGCTGGAGATACAGCTGCTTTCTTTGTTGGAGCCAACATCACTGGTGAAGGAGCCAGATGCCTGTGCCACTAATTCAACAGTGTCTATGTCAATCAGAGGAAAGTGTTTAGATGCTACAGCAGTGGCGTTTTGTTTTGTTTTTTAAAATATGGCCCTGATCTATGCTTAGTAAATGTTTTGAATGTGAAAGTAATGCAGTTACGTGGGCTGAAATTGATGAACCAGAATTCTAATCCTTTAAGTCTGAATCTAGTGTCTAAGAACGAAAATCGCATCTGAATATCATCAAAAACAAGTTTTACCTGTCTCTCCCGGTTCCTCATTCCCCAGGCTGAGGGTGGCCCCCCTCCCCAGCATGGTGGTATTCAACTGGTCTCTTAACGTATTTGGGTCACTGCTCGTCCTCAGACAGTCCCATCAAGAAAGAGGGACAAACGGACCATGTGGGCATGTGGGAGGCCAGGTAGAGGGGGCTCAGCTGTGCCAAACCGCCATTTTCCCCGTTTTGCCCAGATCTCATTACGAAGCTAATGCTAGCACTGACCTGAAAACCCAGAGCAGATGTTTGCTCTGATAACCAAGGTACACATGCACCCTTCAGGGAATCTGGAGGATAATGTTCCCCAGTCCAGGGTGAGGCTGCAGAGCCACCCCCGGGTAGCCATTTTGAGCCCTGTGCACGGGTTTGGCTGAGCCGTGCGGTCCGACTCTGCTTTGCATTCGGTTCAGACCTTGTGACTTCCAACGCACCGCCGGGGCTTTTCCTCCTTCTTCTGACAACAGTCAGTGACTAGAAAGTTCACCAGAGAGCACTAGCGCCCTCGTGACCGTCAGACACATGGATTTGGATGAGTGTCGGGTGGGCGCCATTGCTCTGCCCTGTAGAAACCTGGGGAAGGCTTATATTCCCTAAGGGAGTCACAGCCAGTCTTCCTATGACTGTCTGGGAGCTTCCGAGTGGCAGTACCACATCCACGGGCTGCTTCCCACCTGTCCCTGCCTTCCCTCACTACCTGAGGACCAGCCCGGCCTGACCACTAGGTCAAAGTAAGACCTGTAGTGACATCAGACTCCTGGGAGCCACACGAGATGAGGCTCACGAGCTGTTCACCCCCCTATGTGATGGGCACTCGATGGATGTTAGGGGAGTTAGTAGGGAGGCAAGGCAAGGTACT
This sequence comes from Peromyscus nudipes, assembly GCA_902168325.1. Lineage (NCBI taxonomy): Eukaryota > Metazoa > Chordata > Mammalia > Rodentia > Cricetidae > Peromyscus > Peromyscus nudipes. The sequence goes on from CABHPH010138871.1 coordinate 7,781, forward strand.
CACAGTGAAAGCAGGCTGCCATCACCCCTGATTTGAGACTTTTCACCTGGGGCCATTTATTTTTCCATTAGCTGGCTGAAGGACCTAAATAATGGGAGACCTCGGGGCCTGTTACTGCCTTCCCTACCACACCTCCCTCTCACCATAGCTTTCCCAGGCCCAAGGTGGGTTTTCTGAAGAAAAGTCTTGGATCCTCCACACAGAGGGTTACTCACAAGTCTGAGTGATGCCCCATCTAGCCTGCAGATACTCCCAGGAAATACGTGATAGGATTGTGCTTACTGTAAACAACATCAGGGTATATGATGGGTTTCAGGCATCCCTTTCTTCCTGGGGTTCTTTTGTGCCTCCATTATGATCACAGGACATCCTGCATCTCGGTGACAAGCTAGACTTCAGATGCTGGGCTTTCCTCTGGGACAGTTACTTTCTGCTGCAACTTAAAGATGCATCATTACCACTCAGCAGAGTGTCCCATCACAGACACAGTCAGCTTGTCTAGGACTGTCGTACAGCTGTGTGAGGTGGACTGGGTGGAGCCCTCGAAGGGCAGGATTGGAGGAGGTCAAATTTTAAAATGAGGCCAGAAGCAGAGAAACGATGGTCATGGGAGGTTGGAGCCTTCTTTTAAAGTGTGTCTCGTCTCATCCCCCACTGTTCACATCCAAGAGTCGCCCACCAGACCTAAGTCCACCACCACACTGCAGCAGAGCGAACACAGCTTCTGAAAGGTGTGCCAGCAGGTTTCCCCAGGACCAGTCTGACTACCTGCATCTCTGAGGGGTATTTGTTCACTGGCCGTCTGCCTCGTAGCAGGAGAGACACTGACCCTAGGACTGTTTGCTCTTTCAGTGTCCCGGAAAACAAGTGACAGCTCGGGCTTTGTATGGTTCTGTGATTGTTTACCTCAATCTGCCCACCTTTTAAAAAAGACTTATGTGCGGGAGACATGACTAAAACAAACAAAACGAAAACAAGCCAGCTTTTCAGTCCCACAGAAGCCCCGTGCTTGTCATGGGCTGGTAATGGGGGCATGCGTTGATGCTCATTGCTGTGTTTCATTTGAGCAGACGCGGGCAGCAGGGAAAGAAAGTAATAGTAAATACAAGCATTGCCCACAGAGACAGAAACTCTGCGCCCTGGGGAAGCTTTGCAAGTTAAAATGGTGAAGACCGGGCACGGCATGGGAGTCAGTTTAGAAGAGGGAAGTGACCCCAGGATTTCAGAAGCCTGCATCCCTCTGTCCCTGTCACCTTCTCAGCAGGTCCCCGGTGACCAGTCTAGGCTGTTGATGAGTTTCCTAGTGAAGCATGTTTTTAAAATTCACATCTAACCTGTGGACTTTGCAGGGGGAACACAGGCAGCAGAAGCGGGGGACTGGGTGGGACTCTGCATGCTGCATGTGTGATGCACAGACCCAGGCCCAGCGCCGTAGACCACAGCAGCTGGAAAACAAGAGCCACCGATCCCCACGCGGTCTGTGGTGCCTCTCCCTGGCAGAACTGGTTACTTCAATATCTGCCTTATTATTCCCTACCATGATTGCTGCAAGCACCCCCAAAAATACGGACTGAAGCCTAAACCCCACAGAGGGTGTGTAAATGGTGGGCAAAATAATTGTTCATTATTAAGCGATTAATAATTGTTAAAGTTTGACTTAAGACCCTCAGTCAACAATGTCAGGTGACTTTGCCTCAAAGCTTTGTCCTTCTGAGGACAAGGGAGAGCGGCTCCAGGCATGCGCTCATGAACCCTCATTGCAATGCTCTCTGCACAGTTTCACAAAACCCACAAGTGACCAGAGAGAGAGATGTGAGCTCTGACTCTCATGGGCACCTGAGATTCTCCCGCCAGTTTTCTGACAGGGCACTAAAAAGCAAGACAGCAGCTATGTGCAAGTGTGACCATCTCACTTGGGGAGGACTTTCTGCCTCACTTGGGGAGGACTTTCTGCCTCACTTGGGGAGGACTTTCTGCCTCACTTGGGGAGGACTTTCTGCCTTGCTAGTGAATTGCACAATTCATAAGTGACTAGCCAAGGAGGCTCTGTGCAGAGCTGGGAAGACCCTCATTGAGATTTCCAGGTCCTGTGAGCACAGGTTGAATTCTATGCCTACACTTTGAACTCTTTAGTTTTTATACTTGAGAAAGAAATTGCTGACTTTCTATTTCACTCAATTCCAGGCATGCACACAGGAGTGGGTGTGAGTGTGGGTATGTAGATGAGATTCATAGGGACGCACACAGCCTGTGGGCACATCCCAGGTTATTATAACAATTCAAAGTGCCACACACATACTTTAGAGAGAAAAAAAAGCAATAGTTTCCACCTTAGGAGCATTTTAGAGAAAATCAAATATAAGGGGAAAAAACCCTTCTTACTTATTAAATTGAATTGTGGTCTAACAGTTTGCCACATCCTGTTAAGGGACATCTGACTAAGTGAGCAGAGGTTCCTCTTTCAGGCAAGTCGTGAGGGTCACATGTCACCTGCAGTTCAAAACACCTCTATAAAGAGAGGCCTTCTTGTCAGTGGAAAAGCTGAATAAGAAGATGGAAATCATCGGTGGAGAGAAGACACGGTGGGAACTCGTGGGTGTCATCGCCACAGCTGTATCAGAGAGAAAGCCACCCCAGAGGGACCAGCAGAGCCAGGGAAACGTGGGCTGATAGGGACCCAGAGTGGTGACCTCATGGAAGAGAAAGTGGTGGCAGGAAAAGAATGGAGGAGGGGCTGATCAAGTTGTTGGTCAGCCATCTGTCAACTGCACCTCAGGTGTGTCCCTTGTCCACCTGTAAAATGGAAGCACAGGTGACTTCACAGGCGCTATCACAGACATGCCTAGAGAAATGCACTCCTCTGTCTAATAAACAGCTGGGTGGGTGTCGGTCACCACTGCAGTCCTGCCCATCCCAGCAGTATGGACAGTTGTATGGAATTCCACTAGAAAGCAGGCATCCGTCTTTGCTGTCCATCAGCTGCTGCCTGCCCCACTCAGTCCCATGGGCAGCTTTGGGGAAGCTCTTACATGGGAAGATGCTTGTGCTCATGAAACTTCATGATCCTAACTGGACATCGTGAGCCTGACCAACAGCAGGACACGGGACACTTCCAGCCCATGAGCGTTGGGGCAGGGAAGCGGGTCAGCCACCTGAAGTTATTTACAGCAACAGGTGCTCAGGGACCGGCCTGGAGCTTTCCCGAGCTCTCGGTGGTAGCCCCAAACAAGACTGAGAAAGCAGACTAGACATTTGGTGGCCTACCTACTGCTGCCTGCAGCGGGGGACCCCTGTGGCTGAAGACCACTGAGTAATTTCCCATCCCTCAGCAGGGCTCTCCCTTTGAGGCTCAGGTGCCCCAGTGGGCAGCAGGGGGAAGCCCACATCTCATGTTTCTTCCTCTTTTACCTTTAAAGCAATTTTTTTTTGTGGTCTTGTCAGGCCCATGAGTAACTAGAAGATTCTCAGCTGCTTTTTGATGTCTCTGACCCACGCCATCACCCTTATCCCTCAGAACTCCCGTGGGCCACAGTTGCTCTTCAGATCTTCCTTTGGTCCCATTTTTATTACTGCTCGGATTCCTCTCCTGGTCCATCATCACTCTACCTTCGGCCACGCAGGCTTCCATTCTTAGGGTCCCTCAGGCTCCTCTCTTAAATCTTTTTATCTCGTAGTATTTCTCAGACCTCCCTTCTTTCATTATCAGCTTTACTCCTCAGTTCTCTCTCTCCCTCTCTCTCTCTCTCTCTCTCTCTCTCTCTCTCTCTCTCTCTCTCTGTGGTGTATGTACACCTATGTGTGAGTGCATGCCTCTGGCATACAGGGAGGCTGGAGGAAGATTTGGGTACCCATTCTATCGCTCTCCACCTCACTCCCTTGAAGCGGGGTCTCATTGAACTTGGAGCAAGGCCGACAGCCAGCAAGCCCTGGTGATCCTCCTGCCTCTGGACCCCACGGTGCTGGGGTTCCAGGTGCGTAGCCACACCTGGCTTTCAACGTGAGTGCTGGGGATTTGCACTCAGGTCCTGACTTTACTTGAACAGTAAACACTGTCACTCACTAAGCCTTGGCCCCAGCCCCTCCCATCCTTCGTTATTGCTCCCCTTACCGTCCTTGCTCTCCTCATCATTATTACTCCTTAGAGCTCTCATTTCTCATTGGGTTTCTCTTGTTCTCAGCATGATTCTTTATGCCTCCTTCTCATCGTTACTGTTCTTCAAACTTCTGTTCACTATTAAGCACCGCTAGTGGAATGAGTGGTCTGTTAATCAATCTATGCTATGATTTGAATGAACAATGAAGCACTGCTTCTCTTATTGTAATACATTTGGTGCCTCACTTCTTGTATGGAGCCCAGTTAAAACATATTTGGAACCCAAGAAGTTGCCTCTGCCTCTAAGTGGTGGCTCATCTTCCCAGTCCTGGCGTTTCATACTCTGCAGGCGTCTTTCCCAGCCCCGCAAGCCCCCCTGCCACTCAGAGAGGGTCTCCAATCCAGAGCCCCAGGTGGGGCGTTCGTCTTAACTCTGCCCTTGCCTGGGAACCCAGTCTGGGCAATGAGCACCCAGAGCCCTAATGCACGCAGCAAGGCTTAGAGACGGTGTGAGACCAATGAGACACCCTGGCAGTCAGGCACAGTAGTCTGTCACCGGAACAAAGATGGGTGTGGCACGGTGGAGGGGGCTGTGGCTTGCCTCCACCCCCGCACAGAAACCTTCTGCACACAGCTCTGTGCTTCATCAAGTGTCTAAGCCCTTCTAACTTGGCCCCGAGAAATCCTAATTTCAGGCATGTCTTTTTCCACCTTAAAAAAAAAAAAAGAAAGAAAGAAAGAAATGAAATTGTGGTCTTCCTTTGTCGGCTGTTCTTCGACACTGATGAGATAGAGTATAAAGTAGACAGGTGCATCTCTTCCAGGAGTTCTATGCAAAGATGAATGAAATGCCTCTTGTCCCAGGGTATCCCTGCTGGGGCGCCACACGTAAAGCTCAGCCCGAAGAGGTTGGCAAGAGAGCCGTGAGAAAAGCCTTGTGGACTCAGAAGGGATTCAGGAGGGACATGTGACTGTGGCTTGCACTGCACAGAGCAGACAGCCCTTGGTCGTCCTGGGGTCCCTGCTGCCTGTCTGCTTCTCAGGGCTGTGCAGCGGCCCCGCACCCACACCCCAGTATCATGGAAAATGTTGGTAGCTAAGGAGCTACCAGGGCGCACTCCAGGGACAAGTTGAGTCCTGATTGCTGGTCCCAGACCAGCCTGTGAGCACCTGGGCCTTGTTATTCCTCATTAGTGGCTGTGAAGTCACAGGGCCAGAGGGAGCCTGCCTGCCTTCTGGTATTTTCCACACTAAAGGTTGAGCCCTCTCCATAGTGTGCTGGTCAAGGATCACTCCTGGATCTGCACAAAGGGGCCCAGGAGTGCCCCCACCACCACCACCAATGAAGCTGGCCAGGAAGCAGCCATGGTTCACCTTTAAAAGTGTGACTCTTGAGGGAACAGCTTAAGGAACTCCCCTAGGCAGGGGAGCCCAGGAGCTGCAGTGGCCCTGGTATAGGAAGCCTCACTCTTGTAAGTCTCTTGCCAGGCAGCCGCTTTTGGACGAGCCTGAGCTCTGTTTGTCTCCAGGCTTCCTTCTGCTATCAGTTCCCATGACACAATTCCTGGTTCCCCCAATTGCGTTTTATTATTGTTATTCTTAAAACTATTGCTGGGGAAGGGGTGTTGAAAGGCCGTTTAGGGAAGGGAGGGGTGATGGAGCACACGCCCCCTGATGGCTCCAGGAAGTGTCCTCAGACAGGCTGGGGCCTCCATCAGGGAGCTCTAGGGGCTTATCTAGGTGCAGGGCGGGTGTTCCAGCCCATGGGGAAGGGAAGCCTGGGTGGTTCCCTGACGTCAGCGTGGGTGCCCTGCCTTCAAACTCTGTTAGAAAAATGGGACGTGGTGACAGCTGCCCAGTGACATTTCCTATCTCAGTGTGGATCAGGTGGTTGGGCAGAGAGAGGCAGGGTGGAGAGGGAGGGATGTTGTGCTGTTTGCTGGCGATGGCCTTCCCTACCTTCTCTCATTTCCTGTCCATCTGCCAAAAATCACACACTGATGGTGGCCATCACTGGCTTGTGGGGGCCACTGTGACTTGACCCTCTTCAGAAAAACAAATGAAGTATCCTAAACAAAGGGAGATTCGTGACCATGGTAGATCCCACCACCTTCTGTCACAGCCACTGAGCGCACTCCAGGGGGATGTTGTGGTGTGTCAACATTTTGTTTTACAAACTTAGGGAACATCCTGGAGTTGACTCCTACCCTGAAGAAGGTATTCTGGGGCATCTAAGCGTCGCAGACTGAATATAACCCGTTAGAAATGTGGTTGTTGGCATCCCCTGCTATTAACTTGGAGGTTGGCAGTAAGGTACCATTTCCCTAATACTCTCTCCTCTGGTTTTCTTGCAGTAAATGAAATCATACGCAACGACCTCTCCAGCACGAACCCCCACTCCTAATTCAGCGCGTTGGAGCTGGCAGGAGCTGTGTGGAGTTGGCTCAGTGCAGACAACTGGGCTTCAGCAAGCGAGACTTTGATGAAATAAACTGAACCCACATCTGGTACCACTCAGAAATCCCACTTACCGAATGCTAGGAGCTTGTGTCTGAAGAAGTAGCTCTCTAACAAGGATGGAGTAGAAGAGGAGGCCATGGCGACTCTTGAGAGAAAAGTCATCTCAAGGGAAGAGAAGGGCTGGCCAGTGAGGCCAGGGGCAGATGCCGGCCCGCGAAAGAAGAGCCTGTGTGGCAGACTGAGGCCAAGGCTGACCCTCCTGCCCACTGGATTAAAACACAGGAAGTGCCTTATTTCACCACCACACCAGGGCATTGTGGAAGCAAGCACTGAATTTTCTACCATGAGAGTATTTGTAGGAGCCAAAGCTATTTAAAAACAAAAACAAAAAAGCAAAAACGCTTTGTTTGGAGCCTTTATCCTTTGTATTAATTGATAAGATTCTGGTAAGCTACGGCTTCCGACTTATTTCTGACTTTCCTGGCTGTCCTACACGATTTGCCTGCCTTATCCAGTGCATTTTAGAGGTCTTCCAATTGTCATCTCGGCTCTTTCATAATCAGCTCCCTCCTCTGTGTGACTAAAACCATAAGTTTGTTAATAATAGCATGCTGAGATTTTTGTTGTTGTTGTTGTTCTTAATCTGGCTTCAAACATAGTAAAAGGAAGTTGAACAGCACAAGACAGGGTCCTGGACAGAACAGAGCCTGCCTGCTACAGGACAGTACCTTGTGTTTGTATGCATGTACATATAGGCATATATTTATGTATAGATATTCAAGAACGGAGATGGCGACGACCAGTCCATGTCCAGCGGGGCTTCCATGTTAGCAATAATGAGTATCCACCTTGAGAATGCACCTCAGAGTCCAGACCTGATTTTCCAGCACCTTCCATCAGGGTCTGTGACCCCTGAACAGGCAGGTGGCGTTTTCTTATCTCATGTAGTTACTGAGCACCCTAGACCGCAGTAGAGCTGTGCTCAAATGCCCACAGGCTACCAAATGGCCAAGTCTGAAAGTGGTTGTAAATAACCATTACAAAAAAGGAGTGTAATATATTTGTTCAATTATAAGATTATTATTTCACAGAAGCCTTATAGCTCTCTGCTTCATCTAAGAAAACAATTACCAAAAACAATGTTTCTGTATGCAGTCTGTGGATAGTGTGTTTTCAGGTTAGTTACTGGTAACAGATAGGCTGGTGTCGGCTTTGTGTAATTAGCTGCTTATTACAGTTACTAGCAGTGACCTATTATTTCTTATAACCAAAAAGCACGGTTTAATTAAAACATGTTTAATGATTGTGCCTTAGGAGTTAATGCCCCCTTATGGAACATGCCTGAATTGCACCTGTGGGTGGAAGTTGTAAGTCAGTCACAGACAGAGTCATGACAAGAAAAGCTCTCTCACAGGAAGATGCATCTTTAAAATGTTTGTTCTGTACAATGGTGTCTTACCTTTCTCCAACTCACAGAAAGAAACAAATGTCTGAAAGCCATATTGGACGTTTTCACACGACTGTGAAGAGCTGACGTGCGCCGCCTTGTACACACATAGCTCCTGGCCGCCTGCAGGCTGCCTCCCGCCTGCATCTAGTATGTACCTGTGTTTATTAGCATCATGGAGCTGCATGGACCATTCTTAGTAGACTGTCAAAAGAAAGCAAGCGTTTGATATTTGTGTCCGCTATCTTTGTAGTTAGAAAATGGATCCAATAAAGCAGTATTTTTTTCTTTTCCCCCCCCTTTTTTTTTTTGCTGGACAGTCTGTGTGAGAGTGATTAGCGGTCACTCTGCTTTCTTCTGTATTGTATGTGAATGTGGGGATCTGTGACAAGTGCCTCATGGAGTGGATCTGACTGGCCCCGAGTCATCTAAACACAGGGAGAAGCGTGTCTCCCCTTCCTGAAAGAAACGAGTGGATATTTGGTAGTGTTTCCCGGCATTGTAAACAAAACACTTCAAAAATGCTCATCCAGTCTAGGTGGGGAAGGAACTTCTGCTTAGGCCAAATACTTTCACTCAGAGAGAGACTCGGGTGAGGCTCTGCCACCCACGTGTTCGCTTGTGATTGGACAAGTTGCTTTAGCAAGAGAGTGCTTGTGCTCTGGTTGAGGCAGCCTGTGCCTTCTCTCTCCACCTGCTCTTCTGCTCCGTTTCTCTTCCCCTCACAGACCAAGGAGACATGAGATCGCCATAGTGTTGCTGACCTTAAGTGTCTCTCAAACAGTATTCTGTGCCCAGGACTTGAATGCCAAAACCCTTGTGTCCTTTGCTAAGAGGTTTACAGACTCACTGACAGTACTAGAGAAACCGCCCTCACCTAAACTGATGTGCATGTGTCCACCCCACCAGGGTGCTGCCTCGAGGTTATTTGAAGTAAGCGTTCCCACAAGCTCATGGGACCTGCCCAAGGAGAATAACAAAGAAGGGGCAGAGGGTGGTGTGGGAGAAGGTGGCAGTTTATTATACTCAGAGTCTTTGACCTGTGGATGGATGGTGAGTCTCAGAAGTCCAGGATGCTGGGTCTAAGGAAGCAACAGACTTGTATGTCTGCAGAACAACTCTGAAGCTACCTATTCCTTCTCTGTACTGGGGACTGAGCCATCTGGGCTTTGAGGATGGTGGCTTGGTGCCGGGAGCTGCCCTTACCAATGTGTGCTTTGTAAATTCCCACCCTCCTCAATCCCAACAGTCAAATTTTATAGCTCTCCAAATACACACAAATTTACAAAATTATGGATGGATTCGACCCAGGAAGCTGGGCTACTAGAAATAACACTATTAGTTTTTGAACCTTCTAGATTGATTTTCATCAATGAAGAGATGTTGAAGAATCCCTGGATTCACTTGTAGCAAAGAGGTTGTGCAGGTTAGCAGGAAGCCATCAGAGCAGTTGTGTGTGGCCCTCATGTCTCCCAGAGCAAAGCTGTAGTTCTTAGGGGAAGTGGGGGGAGGGTAGGAAAGGCCTCAGCTTAGCTGGGATGGCTGGGTCCTCTGGAGAACTTTATTCTCTGCTAGATACTGGCTTCCCATAGTGTCTGTCCTCAGTGACCAAAACCACTCAGGAGCCTTAAGGACGGATGGATTTCCCTAGACTTGTTAAATATCAGAGAGATAAACAGCAACACAGAACAACTCCACATCTGCTTCATTTCTGACCTGAGACTTTGTATGAAGACTCTGATACTTATACAGTTTGTCCTCATGATCAAGTGCAGATTGAGCCAAAGTCCAGATATTTGGGGTCCAGCTACCTTCCCTGGAGGCTCCCAACCTGGTTAGCCAAGGCTGACAGAGTAGTCAATGAGTCCCTGCTGATGGACAAGGCTCTCCTGGGGTCTCTGACCTCACCCATGAGCACAACCCCAAACCTCCGGCTTACCCCCATGATTATACTGTGGGTGTGCAGATGTGGATGAGCTGGGTCTCTTTTCAGTGCCAGGAAAGTGTTTGCAAAATTTGTTTCCCATAGAGGGTGTAAACTGTATTTGGGAGTTTCTGATAGGAGATCCTTCTGGGAGGAAGCTGAGGCAGAGGTAAAGAACTCTTAACTTTTCTCTCTCTCTCTCTCTCTCTCTCTCTCTCTCTCTCTCTCTCTCTGTGTGTGTGTGTGTGTGTGTGTGTGTGTGTGTGTGTGTGTGTGTGTGTGTGTGTGTATAAAGATTTCCTTGGGTTTTGTTCTTCATGAAGCCAGGAGCCATCGCCTTGTTCTTTGAGACAGGGTCTCTTGCTTGCTTGGAGTTGCCAATCATGTTAGCCTGGTCAGCAAGTCCTGGGGATCCTCCTGTCTCTGCCTGCCCAGTGCTGGGATTTCAGCTATATACTGATGTGCCTGTTTGGTTTGGTTTAAATATGGGTTCTGGAGGTTAAATCCAGGTCCCCATGCTTACAAGGCAAGCATTTTGCTGTCTGAACCTTGGTTTTGGAATTCACAGGAGATGGAGACAACCATTTTTTAGTGTAAAGCACTGTGGCATAGTATGTGTATGTGTTCACACAATGTGTGGCCCCTGTGTCCAGTTCCAAAATGTCTTCATTACCCCCCAAAGCAAAGCCCATGCTTGTTCCTGGGCCCCTAGATACAGAAACTTAGCTCTGTCCTCAGTAGATTTTCTGGCTTGGGACAGTTGACACAAATGGGCTTCCACCACAGTGTCCTGTGAGCCTGGCCTCTGTCTCCTGCCCATCTCTGACCTACATACATCTACAAGGTAGTGCCCATCAGTGCTGTGCCCCCCATGGAGCCACACAATGCTGCATTGTGCAGCCCCCACTGCCACTTATTCATTCCCCATAGGCAGATGTTGACTCCTCTTCCCGTCTGACTCTCTGTGAGCACTGCTCTTTTGAATGCTCATACACATTTATTCTCAGCTCTGGGGCAGACGTTGAAGAGTGGGGCCCCTGGTCATGTGGCAACTGAATGTAAGTTTACAGGACTGTTTAAATTATCCCTCCCTGAGACAGACCCGGCTCACTAACCTAATTTGGAATTACACATGTGAAGCACATCATATTTATAATTCTTTATGCCAAAAAAATTAAGTTAGGTCAAAGATGACTGAACGTTCGCTTAGACGGAAGCTGAAAGCAGACCCTCAGCCCGCCTGTGACCACTCTGAGCAGAGCTGGCCCATCCAGGGCTTCTGCTGGGAAGCTGGGACCACAAGAGCTATGTGAGTCATTGCTATGGTCCCAGTAGAGCCTATGGTGACAACTCCCTTTACTTCACACACCAACTAACACAGTGAAGAAAAACAAGCCGTGGTAAAGACTTCCAGAGCTGGGAGGAGCAAGCCTGGAGTGAAGATGTCCTCAAATGACAAAGCCACTGTGGGTATGGCCAAAGGAGCAAACCCAGTCCTTCCATTCTCCAAGTGAGGCTCAGAGTGCTCTCTGTTTCTAGGTTTCGACAAAAAGCATTCTCACCGTCTCTCAGCCCCATGACCGACAGGCTTTCAGACATGCATGGCACTGGTGCCCTTCGTTTGACAGCACACAAGCGTTCTTGCTTACAGTGCATAGAACAGAGTGGTAAGCCATGCTGCTGCTAATGGGCTTCTGTCCCCAGCACTGCCATCGCTGTTAGCCATCCTTTCATCTAAAGAGGCGGGAATCACAAATGGGAATCTGTCTGAGGCTCACCTGAGTCAGTGGAAAGCATCCTGGTTGCTGGGTTCACTCTCAGCCCCTCTCCATGCTATCAGCTGGTCTGGCCTGCTCTAACGAGAAGCCGAGCCCCGCTTACGCCTACCACTGTTCTTTCCCACCCTGCTTTCCCAGCCATGAGTCTGTCACTGCCACAGACTTTTTCAGGACAAGGATATTACCCATTCCATCTATCTCCCGGCTTTAACCCTTGAGACCTGGAAGTCAGTTTGCAAAGTGTCTCGATTCTCTGTCCACCACAATTTCTCAGAAATGCCCCGACACTCACATTGTCTATGACAATAGAGGCTTAAAGAGACCTGTTCCAGCTTTGGGGGGACTTTGTCATCACCAACTGGAGAGAAGAGAATTGTAGCACCATGACCATAGGCTGGGGTGCCACTCAGCTGCCAAGACTCTCCCTGCCTTCCTAGACATTTCCCTTCAACAGCAACAATGGAGTTCTTCTGCACTTCCAGGGACCAAGGCTGGCAGTGGCTTTGGAATCCAGGGTTGCCTCTGGCATGGTCCAAGTATAAAGTATAAATTGCAGTCCCTATATAGACAATGGGGATTGGATGTGGACAGCTGTGCTCACAACCCCTGTTTGGACATTGGAGCCAGGGTGTGTTGAAACCACAGACCTTCTGTGGACACGAGAGCCTTAGTGTGCATGGCTGCACCCACAGCCCCTCGGTGGATTCTGGGGTCTGGCTTTCTTTAGTCTGTTCTTTGAGGAAATTCTTCTAAACATCCACAGGGACAGAGAGCTTAGTGGAGAAGGAGATGCTGAAGGAGGCCCCCACCGTGGCCAATCTTATCTCCTGAAACCTCTCACCCTTCCCTAAACACGGGATGACTTAGTGTTGTCTCCTGAAGAAGAGCTGTAGACAAGACTCCCAGAGATGCCAGACACAGGGAGGTCAGGACAACTTCCTCCCATGGTCATGGAGGATACTCCTCCTGGGAACCAGCCACTATGCTGTGAACAAACCTGGCCACAAAGAAGGCCATGTGAAGGATGGCCAGCTAGCGCCATCCAAGCAAGTGAGTAAGAGAAGGGAAATAAAGTATGGGCTGCTGAGCAAGTGTGAGGTTACCTGCCCAGACTCGGGCCTCCCTCGTGGACACAGGACCACAGGGACCAGTTGTCCTAAGCTCCACCCTCTATAGAGTAAGCATTGTCCAGTGAGGTCATTAACTTTTGAGGTGTGTGTTGCATGCAGGCAGAGAGGCAACAGTCTGGGGACTTTCGGGGCTTTGTGTGCTGTGACAAGGGGGTAGGCCTTATCCTCTTGGACAAGAGGTCTGCAGCAGAGCAGTGATGGTGTTTGCCAGACGGGCTTATGAGGACAGGCGAAACAGGAGAAGCTGATCAATCGTCATAGAAATCACGATGAAAGATGAACAATAACCACACGAAGCATGTTGATGAACTTATGGATCCAGGATGTGTCTTGAACCAGGGTCACCAGCACAGCCACCACAGGGAGAGTGGAATGTGGCATACCACAACCCCAACATGGCACTGGCCCAAGGCACATCCTGGACCAGTCAGTAGTGTTCATCCCTCTACACAACCATGCTCTGTACAGGACAGAAGTGACCTTCTGCTCTAGGACCTAACGCGACAATGAGTGCCCTCTAAGGAGCTGCTGAAGAGCATCTAGGATCTCCAATGCTCACCCCACCTGAGCCCTGGTCCTTTGTTCCCAGTCCCAGCTAAGGATGTCACCTGTCTGAGATCTGCTGTGGCCTTCCTGTTTCTGGGACACACCTCCCTTCAATCCATCTCACATGCCCTGAGTGACTCTCCAAGTGACGAACTCCACTTCCCTTTATTCCTAAGACTTCACGGCAAGACTGTAGTGTTCCTGTCTATGGAGAAAGGACAGAACTCCCTTGCAAACCTCTTGCAGAAAGTCCTCTACCATCTCTGTGATTTGTGACTTTTTTTTTTCAAGTGACAAAGAAAACCCTTGAGAACCTCGACCAAGGTCCAGGCCATTTAGGTTGATATCCAGCAACAGAGGTAGAGTGCCCAGCTTGGTGTCTACAAGTCCCGACGCTGTGTTCTTCCAGGTGTTTGGCATCCACAGTTCTACTAATGCACAAAGATTCCCAGCCACACTAAACTGGTATCACCAAGTCTCTGAAATAAAGCCTCTATGAAGCCTCCTGCCCGCTCCTCCCAGGCACTCAACAAGTTGTATGTCCCAACAAGCAATGACTTGTACGTTTGTTTTTAATGCCAAGTCAAAAGAAAGTTGGACTGAAACACTCCATGCTTGATGGGACACTGCTGTTTGTAGTCTCGCTTGCTTTATATAAGGTTTTACTGAGGTGCCTTGTGTGGCAGGGCTCCACCTGAGAACGGGGGCTGTCCTTATTGGGAACTGTGTGCACCCTGGAGTGTCTCTGCATGTCCAGTCATGCTGGAGCCTTCTTCCCACGCCCATCTGGCTTCAAAGCTTCCTCACCACTCCCCACGGTCTCTCAACCCCTCTCCCTCTAAGATCTACACTGGAGAGGGTGCAGGGTAGCACCCCAGGTAAAGACTTGGGCCAGGAGAGTGGAGAATCCTTGAACCCACCTCAGTTCTCTATCAGACACAATGTGAGCCTGGTTTGGCTCCACTCCACAGCGTGCGGGATGA
>CABHPH010138871.1:22718-40720 GCA_902168325.1 Peromyscus nudipes
GTGTGTGTGTGTGTGTGTGTGTGTGTGTGTGTGTGTGTGTGTTATGCCTGGTACAGACAAGCACACTCATGTACACAAACAGTGCAGAGGAAGGTGTTAGGTGTCCTGTCATTCTCTCTCCACCTTATTCCCCCGAGTAAGGCTCTCTCACTGAGACTGGAACTGAAGCACATGAGCAGCCCGCAAGCTCCGGTACCACCTCTTTTCCCTCTACCAGCACTGGGGCTACAGGCATGCCTGGCCGCACCTGACTTTTTACATGGGTTCTGGAGATTTGAGCACACGTCCTCATGCTTGTTTGGCAAACACTTTGAGCCAGTGTGCTATCTCTTAGCCCTTGGAAGTTTTAACATCGGTAGTTTCTGACTTCTCTGACTTTTCTGTCCATTTCATCTAAGTTGTAGATGATTGACATCAAGTACCCTGAGAGTATCCAGAGCTGTGACCTCTTTCACTAGTGACCTTGGCCATTGGTGTTTCCTTTTTTCCCCCTGATTAACCTGACTACAGTTAAATTTTGTGGATGTTTTGAAGGAAGCTGTTAGCTACGTCAGGCAATGCTCTTAGGGGTGAATCCATATATTAGAATATGTGCCTTCAGAGTGTCCTTTAGGGAAAAGAAGTCTAGTGTGCTCCCAAGTCTCTCTGCCCACCATCATTCTTCCTGAACTATGGCCTTAAACCGAATGTGCTGCTCTTCCACACGAACATGTATAGGCACCTCAAATCAAACCCCAAGGCTTCCTTTGTTCAAGGAAGGCATAGTTTTGGAAGTAGGTCCTGTACTCTTGTTACCTGCTGCCGGTGGTTAATCTGTCTGCACTCTTTATTTCTTGGCTGTGCTTGTTCTGGCTTCAAGCTCACTCATCAACATGTGAAACACGGCCCTCATTACAAAGCAACTTCCAATTTCATTCATGAGCGCTGGTTTTTATCCTCACGCTCTCTTCCTTCGTTTTCATGACCTGCCTCCCTACATACCTTTAACCGTCCATTTAACTCATCCCGGAATCATTTGAGAAGACAATCTCAATGAGGGACTGACTTACCAGGTCAGATTGGCCTGTCAGCATGTCATGGGGGTTTGTCTTGATTGTCAACTGATGTAGGGACCAGCCCGCTGTGGGCAGCGCCATTACCTGGGCAGATGGTCCTATGCTGTCTAAGAGCGCGTGAGTCTGCTGGTGAGCCAATAAGCTACATTCCTCCAAGGTTTCTGCCCCGACTTCCCTCAGTGATGAACTATAGCCTGTACACTGAGGTGAACCCTTTCTGCCCCTTTTGGTCAGTGTTTCCTCACAGAAACAGAGATGTACTTTGTAAAGGAGGAGCTAGGTCACAGACCTGAGGCCTTGGCCAATGCAGGTTTACAGCAACATGGTTTTCCCTCAAGCCTTCCTTCCCCACTACTTATTAAATATACTTTCACTTCCTGAAATCCAGTCACTCCTGGTCTCACCTTGACTTCTTGAACCTTTTGAAAGTATAGTTTTTTTTTTCCCCAAGCATTTGGAGATCATCCAGATCGCTCAACATCGTTTGTACGGTTTTCAGTTTTGAGACTCTTTGAGACTTGTTTTATAGTGCAGAACACAGGTTATCTTTGTAAGCTTCTCAACACTTGATAAGATAAAAATGTCTGTTAAGTATAGTTGAACATTCTAGAAATCCAGTAGGTAAAGCTGCTTGATAACGCTGCCTGAGTCTTCTTGTTAATAGGTGCTCACCTTCATAATACGGGTTTTCATGTTTCTCCTGGAACTTGTGCGTTTTGAAACCCTGTTATTTTGCTGTTTGGGTTATTTGGAATTGATACGAGCTCCAAATTAATTGACTTCTTTGGTTTTGCGGCGTCACCCTCCCTGTCCCTGGAAACACTCTACTGTGAAATTGTCCTGCTATGGTTTCATTGACCTTTCCCTTAGTGTGACATGGTATACAATTTATGCATTCACAATTGAACTTTTAACCCTGTGACATCTTTTCATGTAAAATATGTTTAGAGGCATGTAGGTTGTTGGTCTTCTTGCTTTTGAAAATGCTTTCATTTTCTCTGGCCCTGAAACAGGGTGGTTTAAACTACACTACTGTATTTAATATAATGGTTCACGTGATTGTATTTAATTATATAGTCTTGCTTCCTATTTGTCCTCTCTATTAACCCTGTCCTCTTTTCTACTTTTGGGGGTCTCTGTATTAGTCACTCTTCTTGTTGCTATGATCAAACACCCGAGAAGAGGCGACCTGAGAGGGATTTGTCCCCTCCTACAGTTCAAGAGGATGCAGTCCGTGACGGGAAGGCACGGCCGCGGGCAGCTCCTGGCGGCAGGGGCCTGCGACTGGCTCGCCTTATTTCATCCCGTATCTGTAGATCAGGAAGTGGAGAGTGGGCAGGAAGTGGGGCCAGACTATAAAAGCCCACCCCCAGTGACCTATTTCCTCCAGCAAGGTTCCACCTCCCAAGGTTTCTACAATCTTCTGTAACAGTGCCCCCCCAGGCGGAGTTCAAGTGGCGCACCTGAGCCTGTCGGGGCATTTCACACTTCACATTCGAACCCCAACAGTTTTCTCAGAACTCCGTGTGTTCTCCTTTGCTAGCTCATCACCTAGCACTCCTGTTCTCTTAGCTGTGCAGGGGCCTTCCTTTCTGCATGTCCGCTTCTCTGCATCTGGCTTCTGTGCCTTTGCCGCTAAGCACCTTATCGCTCTCCACGCTGCAGGTCCTGCAATGTGTCGCATTCATTTGCTTAAGGAGTAAATTATATGCGACAGAGATTTCCATAGTAAAGTAGAAGATTTTTTGCATTTGTGTGTGTGTGTGTGTGTGTGTGTGTGTGACCATTCCTAGAGCTGGCCCATTTCATACAGGTTTGATCCCCAGTGCCCTTCCAGAAGAATCTAGAACCTTCCATGCTATGTCTAGGCCTGGTAAGGTATGTTATTTCGGGATCTGTATGTGTGAAAAGCTTTTAAGTTGTCTCTTTCCTTAATTTTCTATTTTCAAATAAGTTGAGATTCACAAGAGGTTGTAAAAAAGAAAGAAAGAAAGAAAGAAAGAAAGAAAGAAAGAAAGAAAGAAAGAAAGAAAGGAAGGAAGGAAGGAAGGAAGGAAGGAAGGAAGGAAGGAAGGAAGAAAACTTTTTAGCCCCTTGGGAGATGACTTAGTGGGTAAGAGCATTCACTTTGGGGGTGTAAGGACCCGAGTTCTACTCCTCAGATTAGTTCCCTAACACCCACGTAAAAAGCTAGGCATGGCCATGTGTGCCCATAACGCCCGCCAGTCCTGTGACTGGCAGCCACGGGAGGACCACTGGTGTCGTTGGGTGCAAGACCCCATCTCAAGGGAATAAGGAAGAGTAATCAAGCCGTTCGCCTGGCATCCTCCTCTGCCTCGGGGTGCACACAAGCACACACACCACAGAGGCCCTGCTGCCGCTTCGCCACATCCCCCTCAACACAGGAAACTGACATAGGTGCAGGGTACACGCGACTTCCCTGGGCCTTGTGACGACGACTTCTCTGCAGTTTACTTGTGTGTGTATACTCATGTAACCACCACCAGGATCAAGACCCAGGACTGTGCCTCAGTTTCCTTACACCCCACAGCTGCTAATTTGTTCTCCACATTTGCAGTTTGCTGTGTTCTGCAAGTGGGTGTGAGAACCTGCACCCCAAAACTGGTTTTCCTCACTGCCATCCTCTGACCCAGCCAGGCTGCCTCTGCATCACAAGCTCCATCAGTGCCCTCAGCAGTGTCCGTGGTGTGGAGGGTCAGGCTGCTTAACTACTGTCCTGCAGAGGGGCATTTGGAATTGGGGAGGGTGTCTGTAATTTAATTAATTTTTTACTGTTATCGATCAAACCCAAGGCCTTGTGCATGCTGGGCAAGTGATTTAATGTTGAGCCATATCTTTAAGCCTGCTTGTTTTTTTAGTTTTTGGATATTATGGATAAAACCGCTGTGAATGGTGGTGTACAGGGTTTCAGTGAACATGAATTTCCATTTCTACGGGATGAAGACCCAAGAGCCAGTGATATGTTAAGTGGAGCTTTAGTTTCTGAAAACCTGCACATCCCCTTTCCAGAGCTGCTGTTCTGCTTTATATTCCCACCAGGGACATTCGAGTCCTTGTTTTTATTAAAACCGTTTTGATACATGTATAGTGACATTTTATTGTGGTTAAAATTTGCGTTTCCTTGACAACTAATGATGTTGAACATATTTCTGGACGTCTAGACACATGGGTATCTATGAAATGTCTCTCAAGTCATTTCCTTGTGGATTGTCTCCTGGCAGGTCCAGAATTCCCTGGTGTATTCTAGATGCAGCCCCGATGTTAGAGCTATGGCTTGTGAGTATCTCCTGCCAGTATCTAGCTTTTCTCTTCAGTCCCTTGATAAGCTCTAGAGAAATGGCCCCCTTTTCATTCTGGTGAAATCCAATTGACTAATTGGTCCTCTTCTAGGTCAACTTCTGGTATCAATCTAAGAATTCTGCACTCAATCCTAGACCCCAAAAGCGCCTCTTGTCTTTTATCTTACATTTTACATTTAGGTTCATGATCCCCTGGAGTTCCTGCTTTGAGAAGGGCGTGGAGCTTAGGTCAACACTTGTCTTTTGATCCTGCGCCTCTAACTGGTCTAGCGCCATCTGTAGGAAAGGCCCCTTTGTACTCTCCAATGTGGAGATGTAAACCTCTTTGTGGACTATCTGTTCTTCCTCCTTGATCTGGGTGTCTCTCCTCACTGACGCCCCCCGTGAGCACTACCCTATCAGCAGCACCACCCCATTGCCAAACCCGCCAAAGGCCAGCACCACACCACTGTGTTGACGGCGCCGTCACAGTCACCCTTGGAGTCTGATCAGGTGACTCTTCCAATTTACACTTCTTTATCAAAACCATCCCAGATGTTCCAAGTTCTGAATCTCCCTCTGCTGATGTTAGAATAGGCCTATCTGTTTCTAACAGAAACCTTGCTAGGATCTTGATAATGATTATATTAAACCTGCCAATTTGGATAGAATTAATGTTTACTTGGGTGAGTCTTCTAGCCCACAAGTACATTGTATCACCCTGTTTGTTTGGGGCTTTGTTAATCTTTCACCTGAACTAAAAAAAGTTTGTTTGTTTGTTTGTTTGTTTGTTTGAGACAGGTTCTCTCTGTAGCCCTGGCAGTCCTGGATCTCACTATGTAGACCAGGCTGGCCTTGAACTCAGAGAGATCTGCCCACCTCTGCCTCCAGCTCATGAGTGCTGAGATTAAAGGCATCAGCCATTACACCTGGCCTGCATTTCAAACTTGCTTGTTTACACCTTTAATTCCATCCCCCTCATTGTAAATGCTATTGTATATTCAATTTAGATAGATGCAGAGATTGCTAGAACATGGAAATCTGGTTGAGTTTTGCATGCTGACCTTACTGCATTCACTATCAGCTCTAGGAGCTTGTCGGCAAAGCCTCAGAATCTTCTTTATAACTAGACTATATAAAACAAGGGCATTTTGCTGGGCAGCGGTGGCGCACGTCTTTAATCCCAGCATTCAGGAGGCAGAGGCAGGCGGATCTTTGTGAGTTCGAGGCCAACCTAGTCTACAGAGTGAGATCCAGGACAGGCACCAAAACAACACTGAGAAATTCTGTCTCAAAAAAACAAAAACAAAAACAAACAAACAAACAAAAACCAAGGGCATTTTGATTTCCCCTTTTATGTCTTCTATTTCTTTCTCTCTTCCAAAGATTGAAGGGTTTTTGTTTTTGTTTGTTTGTTTAGTGTAATTTTTCCGTTCATTTCTTTTCTTAGAGTTCTTTAAAATCACTGCTCTTCAGTCCTGAAGTGTGCACACTGGCAAGATTGTCACTTTACAGAAAGCCACCACTAGTCCAAATGCAGAGGACAACTGATTGTGGAGTGTCCTGCCCAATGGACACATCTACAGTGAGGCCCCTTCACCACAGGCCCAGGGAACATTGAGGAAGAGGGGTGGGAAGACTGTAAGAACCAGAGGACCAGGAAGTCTGTGCAAGATTGTGCCTTCTAGATGTGACAGGGAAGCCACAACCACAAAATCTCAACCATCTACACAAGACCTGAGCAACGACGCCAGTTGACAGCCCAATTTATAATGGGTGAAATATCCAAGGCCCCCACCCCTAGATGAAAAACTCCAAGCAATCATCAACTGCTGAGAGGGAGAGTCCGTCCTCCCCAGAGATGAACCCTCTAAGTGGTTACCCACTCCCAAGTGGTCAGCCCTAAAAAATATAAATACAAGCAACACTAAACAGTTGATATACTTGCTTGCAGATATATAATTAAATGAACAAGAGGTCATGAATTTAAAAGGGAGAGAGAGGGATATGGGAGGGTTGAAGGGGGAATGACATAATTATATTTTAGTTAATTAAACAAAAAGAGTCTCCCACTCTATGCTGGACAACTCCTTGTTTTACTCTTCATCTTGGGGAAAGTAGCTCTCTTTCCCCTTTACAGATGACATTCACTGAGGGTTATGTGGGTGACCAGTACTGGGTTAAGAAATATTCCACTCTTCCCACTTCCCTGGGGAGCTTTTATCATGCATGTGTGTTCAGTTTTGACATTTTTTTTCTGAGTTGATACAATTTGCATTTTTTTCTCCAGTCTGTTGACAGGCTGGATCACATTCAACTTTATTTTAAAAATTTAATTTTTTTATTCATTTATTTGTGGATGTGTGGGTACCACAGTGTGCATGTAGAGGTCAGAGGTCAACTTTCAGGAATTGGATTCCCCCCTCTTATCACATGAATCACAGGGATAGCATTCAAGTCCTCAGGCTTGTGCGGCAAGAGCCTTTGCCCACTGAGACAGCATGGCACCCTAAACTCCATTTTTGAGAGATGATTTTTTTTTTACTCTCGGTGCAATTTTTTTTCCTTTGGGTCCTTTAAAGGGAGAAGAGGGGACATGGGAGGGCTGTGTTCACTGAGGGGTCAAATCTTCACTGTTTGCTGTGTGGAGTCCACCATCATTCTGACCTCTGTTCTTTTATGCACGCCATTTGCTCTGGCTGCTGCTAAAATTTTTCCCTTTATCACTGGTTTTCCGCAAACCCATTACATAATTTGGTCTACTTTTCCTCTTTTCTCTGGTAGTTAAGGTTTTCATGGATCTGTGGGCTTGCCCTTTTCGTAAACTGTTGAAATTCCTCAGTTGTTATACGTTCCGGTACCTTCTGCCACTACTCCAGCGAGTGTAATCACATGTATTATCAGGTTTTTCCATTTCTAAGTTTATATAGTTCCCAGGGTTATGTCTTCAACTTCACTCATTCTTTTCTTTGTAGTCCTTAATCTGCTGCTAATCCTATCTACTGTTCCTGCCGATGCTGACACCCCAGTTTTCAAAAGTAGAAGTTAGAGTTGCGTTGTTAATACTGACCTTGAACTCGTAGGCAATAGCTCCAGAATCAGTTCCCTGCCCTTACTGGCCGAGCTAGCCCCTCTCCCATCTCCAGTTGCTTTGCTTGCCCGGCTAATTCGGGCATTGAGGTCTGTGCTCACCCACACTTCTGAATGCCTGTTGGTTTCTGACTGGGTGCCAGGCATATGGACCTCACTACCTTGGGTACAAGATATATTTTGTGTGCTCATAAAGTCACCTGGTTTTGTCCAATGTGCAGTTGGATCACTGGAAAACATCTGATCCACTGGGGTCTTCTTTTTTTGAAAACTCTACTGGGTTGACACAGAGCCCTCCTGGAGACATTGTTGGGTGTCCTCTGGATTCTCCCACTCTGGGTGAAATGAGGCATTGCCTTGACCCAGTGTGAAGTCCCAGGTGTTTTGGGGTGGTTCCTTCCCAGGCCTAACGGCCCTCTGGTGGGAACAGTCTGATCAGTCCTCTGGCCAGCTCTCTCCCCTGTAGCCATCTGCCCTAAGGATGCCCAGCCTTATCTCACACTGCAGATTAGCAGGCTCTGGGTCTTCCACCCTGGCCAGGGCCTGGGGCCTCTCTAAGCCAAAACTAAGGCCTCACCTTGCTTGTTTGCCGTCCCTCAGGGACGCCTGTCCTTCACTGCCGGACGTCTAATGTCTACCACATGTTTCATATATTTTGTCCACTTCTGAGTTGTTTTGGTGGGAGAGTAAATCTGGTCCTTGTTAGTTCATCTTGGCTGAAAGCAGAAATTCTGATGTTTGATATTTCAGGGCTTCCTTAGTAGGCCAAATTTCAGTCAGCGCACTAGTCAGCCTTCCTTCCCCGGCATTTTATGTCATGTAACAATAATGCTATTCAAGTAAAACTGTGTGTCTAGCCAAGAGAGTGGCTCGTGATCACTGGATATGCCTTGGGGCCTCGTATAGTTTTAATCGGAAGGGAGAGCATCAAACGGGCTGAAAAACTGCTCCCGCTGCCAACTATGCTTTTTACCTGGAGCAAAAACAAAGGAACCCTGGGCGAGAGCCAAGAGGTTTTCACAGTTTTTACAAAGCAGAAGTGAAGTAAACGTGTCTCTGTTCAGGTGGTGTGGGCGTCCTCCTACACGGCTCAGGTGGTCCACGGTCACGTGCAGTGTGCCCGGGGCCCTTCACCCGCTTTTCCATTGCTCAGACTGTCCACAGGTTGCACACTCCAGCCACTGCCTGCCAAAGTCCAGCTACTTCAGAGGCTAGTGCTCCGGGACCCGCCAGAGCTGTGACCCAGCACAGCCATGGTGCGGGTCTGGAGACCACCCAGCAAGATAGCTCCCTACTTGGTTTTATAACCCCAATTGAAGATGACTGGATTTTGTGGCCATTTCTCCACCGTGCATTTCCACATACTGTAACAGGAAGCCTTATTAATGGAGACTCCCTTCACTCCGAATCCCTGGACAGTAATGATGCTTTGGCTAGGTTCCGCTTACCTTTCGGCTTCCTCTTGAGAAAGGGGTTTGCCAAGCAATTTAATCACTTAAAAACAAGAATGCCAGAGCTACTCTTATGGGAACAGGGTTAAAGACTTTAGGAACACTCATTGTCTGCATGCAAATAAGGCTGCTAATTATGAGATTTCCCCCCCCCCCATTCATTGGAGTAGACCCAGCAGGACCTCGACTTGAAAATATGCTATTAGCAATTAGTTCCCATAATGACACGTACTTGAAAGGAATAAACAAAGTTTTTAAATGCTACCTAATCCAGACTTTTCACTAATTAAGACTCCACTTAATCTGGATTATAACAGTTCATTCATATAGTTCAAATTCAAAGAGCTATTCAAAGGGACTCTACCCAACCCCATCCTCAAGGCTCCCTGTGAGAAAAACTAAGCTAGTCCACCTCTGATCTGCCGATGACAGGACACCAGGTGGGCAGGGTACTAGCATTTGCTCATGCGGAAACAGGTCCTCACATCATTGTATCTACCCGCCACTTACGCATTTGTCTACCCACCACCACCCATTCATTCATCCACACATCCATCCATCCATTCACTGTCCATTACTCAGCCATCCATCTACTTTCCATCCACCAATCTACCAATCCATTTATCTATCCAACCCCTCACTCATCCTTCTAGCCATCCACCCACACATCTATATGTCCTCCTATATTCATCAACTGGTTATCCACCTCTACACCCATCTACCCACCACTCACTCAACCTCTCCATCCTCAACCCACCTACCCATTCATCATCATCCATCCATCTACCCACACATCTGCTCATCCCTCCACCCATTCACCCACATTTCTATCCATCCATTCACTATTCTTCTACCCTCCCGCCCATCCATCTTTCTATTAGCCCACCTACCCACCCATCCTTCCTTCCATTATTCTGTCCCATTGTGTTGTCTGTGTTTCTATGTTCTCCCCTTACAACTCATCATGAAAGCTACTGTTGAGATTCAGTCAACACGTAACACAAGAGTTTGATATGACCTGGTAAGAACAGGGACACCTGGAGCAGCTATGCTTGTTCAAGCACTACATCCTCTCTAGTTGAGTATAGATTGGGCTTTTCTATGACTTGGTTGTAGTTTCTTGGAAGATCTGAGGTCCACGAGGTGTGGTTAGGCATAGCTGTCAGGACAAAGTTTGATGTGTGGGCTGGACATCCAGGTCGCAGAAATCCCCTTGTTTCCTTCAGCTATCTTCCTTTCATCGGGCAGAGGGGCACAGCCCTGCCATCTTGGCTGTTAGTGATGGATGGCTTGGTATTCCCCCTTGGAGACAGATTTCCTAGTTACTCTGTGGAGCCAAACCAGAGCCTGGGATCCCACCAATTTGGCTGCCTCTGCCTGGAGCTCCTTTGGGGTCAGACCAGGATAGCAGAGCCCTAGCAAGAGAGGTCTGTCACTCTGGGAACACTGGCTAATGTGGACACAGGATACCAGGGCCAGCACAGGGGAGGTCCCTGAGAAAGGAAGTGACTGAATGAATCAAGGCATGTATTCTGTAGCACTCTAAGAATCTGGGGATGTGCTGCCAGGTAGGGAACCTTAAGTACTGTCCTATCAAAGGTGTGTTATCACATTTGACACCTACAGTAACTAAGAAGATAGTTTTTGTAGGGGTTAGAAGTCCTACAAGGCCAGGACAAGAGAGTCTGGAGCCAGACATGGTGGCATCTGTCTACAGTCCCATCACTTGCGAAGCATGGGTGGGAGGGTTACTGAAGGTTCAACACCTACCTAGTTTACAGAGTGAGTTCTAGGCCCTTCAGGACTACATGGTGAGATCCTGTCTCAAAAAAAAAAAAAAAAAAAAACCAAGAGGAAAGGAAAGGAACTAAACAAATCTGGATTAAGCCTGATGTAGGAAGGTATGAGATATTTGAGGAAAGGGTTTGGGGCTTTGTGTTTTGGCAACATCTGCACTTCCTTACCTTACTGAGGACACAGCACTTCTCTGAGGGCTGGGGTTAAAGGTCTGGGTGTCAAGACTCAGGGTGCACTTTCCACTCAACTCTCAGCCTCTGAGAAGACAGTATAACCTGGGATGCCAGTAGCTGCCTTACAGTGGATTACCCAGCTCTACCGTCAGAGCCAAATGCAACTGTATTTATTCCCTTCTAGCCACCAAGTATCAATGCCACACCAGAACAATGCCAGCTCTGGGCACTGGCCATGTCCACTTTCCTGCAACTGGCTGGGTTTCACAATGGGTAGGCTCAGTCAGGCATGGGGAAAGTTCTCCCAAGGGACTCCCATGTGCAGAGGTCAGCTGAGCTCTGCCAACCCTGCCCAGGGAAGAGGTCAACAAGGATGAGAGTTGGGGTAGAGGGGCTCCCCAGGGCCTGGGATGGTAGAAGGAATGACCCTGGCTCCTTGCCAGTTGGCTGTGACTATCTGCTCCGGCGATCCCACCCAGATGCCTGTGGGGACAGGGTGACAGTCCCTCCCTGGCTCTGGCTATTAATGGCTCCAGTTCAAGCCAGGCTGTGGCATGTCCTAGGCCTTTCCCTGCCTCTTTCTTTTTCTCCTCACTGTGGCCCAAATTGTCCCTCTCTCTACCTTTGAGAAAAGAATGTGTTTCCACCTTTCCAAGGTTCAGTCTCAGTACCAACAGGAAAGTCTGCCTCCAACAGCATTGACTGAGTGGTCTCCAACAGGAAGCACCCTGAGATCATCCTTGGGAGACAAAGAGGAGCCACTGACCTTTTATGGAACAGAAGTGAGCAGGGTGAGTATGTGGAACAAGCCCCAAGGGTAAGCCCCATGTCTGTTGTAAATGGTCCCCAATGGACATCAAGGATATCCATGCACAAGAAAGGTGAGCCTTTACAGCTAAGTCAAGAGAAGTACATGGGGCTCCACCTGAGCCCTGGGACCACCCTGGGCCCACCTGGACCATCCTCCACCCACTGAGTTGGCCAGGGGGGCCTGTAGTTCTGCTACACCTCACAGATGTGGAAAGAACTTAGCAAAGCTTGCAAAACCAAATGCAAAGAAGGATTCCTCCCCTTCTTTGAGGTTGTATTCGGGGACGCCAAGATGTCATCACACAAGCATCTGCCAGAGGTCAAAGTTGACTAACATATTTGAGGAAAAACTCCCAGCACACGTTTTGTAATGCTTCATTAGCCAGATCATCTGTTTCTTGGCCACATAATAACCAAAACTTTCTGGCTTATCTTTTGATGGCATCGTGATGAACTGCAGGGCAAGCCCCTCCCCATTAGTAGAGAGAAGTTTGAGAATAGGCTTGAACACAAAGCTAATTAGTTGCAATTCAGTCAGAGCCTCTGGCTTTCAGAGTGGGTGCGGATGAGACAGGACATGTTGACTTGAGACAACACCTAACAGGCTGTGGCAAGGGGGCCTCCAGGACCATAGTTGGAGCTGGAGGCTGGGGCAGTCCTTCTGGGTACCTGGTAGGATGACCTGGTCATAGGTGACAGTTCTCAGCCTGTGTTCTCATAGGAACCTTTGTATCTGAGCAAAGAATGGTTCTTAGTGAGTCCTTGATTCCAGAAGAGTCTAGCCCTGTGAGGCTATAAGTCTGCCCATCTCTGCTTGGAAGTAGATTCATGTAGCTAAGAAAAATCCTAGACTACACACATGGGTGCGAGCGTGTGTGTGTGTGTGTGTGTGTGTGTGTGTGTGTGTGTGTGTGTGTGTGTTTTAGGTTTTGTAGCTGAGGAAATGGATCAGTGAATAAAATGCTTGCTGTGCATGAATGAGAACCTTAATGATACCCTCAGCATTCACTTAGAAAGGTGAGTGCAGTGGTGTGTGTCTGTAACCCCTGTGGAGACTGGTGGATCCAAGGCTTGCTGACCAGCCCATGGAGTCCAAATGGCAGCAAGCTCCAAGTTTTAGTGAAAGACTTTGGCACATCCACTGGAGCCCGTATGTTCACATGTAAATTAGTGTTTTTAGAAGGGCACTTGTCATTCAGGATGATGATTATGGCTGGCCTTTGGAGTTGCTAGGTATCCATTGATCAGCCTGTATGATGGGGACCCTCTGGTCTGGACCTAAGGGCATCTGGGCCCAGGAGGAGCAGCTGCTATCACGAGGACAGCAAACAGTGAACTACTGTCCTCTTATCATAGGCAGGAAACCGAGGGACTTCACACACACTGCCGAGAGATGCAGCTGGGGCTGCATTGCTCCAATGGGATCTGCACCAGACAGCCAGATCCTTGGCCACTCTCAGAGCACAGACCATGAACATCAGGATTTTCACAGCCACTCAAACCTCTGGGAATGCAGAATAAGGAAGCACACCTCCTTACTTCACCCCTGAATTCCCCAGAGGTCAACATCTGCAAGGGCTTTACCCCTCGAGGCCGTCCGTCCTTCCTCTCTTCCCACAGCATCTTCTTTTTCTGTACAGTGTCATGTGTCTCATCTAATGTGGTCGATATTGACTGCCTGTCTGTAAACCCATGTGAGGCCACCATGTCCCATCCCACTCGTCATTTCAATCAGCTGTGTAGCGTTCTTCACCCTGCTCACTTCGCTGTCTTCTTGAGTCCCTTGTGTGGGGGTGTAACTGCCATCTCTGGTTGCAGGGAGCCTGGTGGTTGGCAGTGTGTGCCCTTCACTTTGTGTAGGATGGAAACTGCTCTCCCATTCTGGGAAGTACAGTTTCCTCAGGTCCTTAGCAACTCTTGTTTTCAACTTTGGTGTGTATAAAATATCTCACTACTTTAATATTCAATTTTTTGGGGGGGTGGGTATCACCCTAAGAGGAAAACTCAATTCTGAGTGCATTAATGGAAGATAGGCTTTACAGGAGATTTTGTGATGAGAATTATGGAAGAGACTTATGGACCCAAACCCTTGTTCAACTCCGTTGAGACTTTTCTTCTTGGTAGGAGTCTCTACTCTGGGCAAACAACTGCATCGCCGGCCCCTCTCCCCTCATCCTCCACTGTCCCACAAGACTCCTCTCTCATGCGCATGCGATCATTTCTCTGAAGAAAGTCAGGCTCTCCAGAGGAAGGCAGGAGCACCTCAGATCAGAGACAAGGAAAGTAAGGTCATATCCACATCCTCAGTGGGGCACGAGCCGTACAGCAAGGAAAATGCTGGCGCCTTCCCGCTACTCTGGTTCTGATGAATTTGAGGCGGTCCTGTTTCGTAGTGTTTTGGTGAAGTACTTCAGAACATCACAGAAAGTTCTAGCTAAGTTGACGGCCTGCCCTACTACACCACTCACTCAGCAGATCCCGTGTCCCTCTGCCTGTTCCATTCCTCACTCTGGCCACTTGCCAGGCTTCAGAGAGGACACTCTTGCTGGGGAGTCGTTGACCACCACCTGAGCCCAGCCCCCATCAGTTGAAGCACCTTCCCCTAGGGCTCAGCTCTGTGCAGTGCAAACGCACAGAAACTGCACGTTCTTTTCTAGGCATTGCGGGGCTTAACGAAAGCATGTTCGCTGACAGATGGGGGTCGGGGGCGGGTAAGGAGGCTGGACTGGCCGCCACATGCCGCTGAGGCCCACGGAGCCCTGACTAGGCTGCGGCAGCCTCTTCAGTGGCACTCTTTAACCAGGCTCTGGCTCACCTCAGGACATGCTTTGTTCGCGAAACAAGGGTGTGTTGTTTCCCGTCTTTTATTCTTGGTGGGTGAGCAATATATTTTTTTAAGTACTAAACTTGTGGTTTGCAAAGCAAACATTACCCTCACTTGCTGCCAAGGCTTGTGCTGAGATGTGTTCTGTGCTGTCGACCTCCTGGGGCCAAATCCCACTTTAGTCTCAAATACAAGCCTAGAAAATTGGAGTCCTGAGAGTCCGGTGTTTACACTGCAAACAGCGTTCTGTTTCTAGGATTTCCCTGAACCCAAGTGTGGTGACAAGAATTTAAGAATTGAAAAGAAAATGACTCTCCCCTTTCTGACAAGATTCACACTGCCCCTTGGCTTCACTGTGGAGCTGGGGACAACCACTGCCCACTGTCCCCATCACTCAGATGGTCAGCCATAAAGCTCCCTCCATGTACTGAAGTGGACTCTTCCAGGTCCTTCCAAGCTTCTGTGCTTCTTTGACACAAAGAATGGGTGCAGAGGGGACTCACACCAGGCAATGGTGATGGGGCTGCAGCGTACCAACGTCAAGTTGCTCAGCACCTCCTAATACCAAGTCTGGGGCTGGCCCATCCCAGCTCCCGGCATTAAAGCTGGAGAAAGTGAGCACCAACAAGGGGTTGGTTTCTGTTGTGGGGGAATCTGCCAGAATTTCCTTAAAGGACAGAGGGGTGTGTGACTAACTGACATTACCTACTTTGCTGTGAATAGAGCATTACCTGTCCAGGATCCAGTCCCCATCAGCCTTCATGACCAAATGCCTGCTGATTTGTACATGGTCAGTATCTCCAGGGGATCAAGAGCTCAGTGGAAATTCACGGTCCCCTTCCTGCCTCTGTAAAGCAGGCCTGTGGCCTTCAGAATTCCCTGTCACTCTGGTGGAGAAGCTCCCAGGAATGTTAGTGAGATCTAAAATCATCCTTACAGGGCCCTTCTTCCTGGTGACCTGGTGCTCATCCCATCTCACCCTGACCATCAACCTAACCGTAACTTGGAACTCAACTACTGACTATGATAATTAGTCGACTTCCACCATTCTCCAACTGGAATACATCAAGCATAGGTTTTGCCACATAAATATATACAATGATTTGTACTCATTTAAGACAGTTTAATGCCAAATTATTATTCTGGGTGTGTCTGTGAGGCTGTCTGGAAGAGACTGACTTTTGAGCAGTGGACTGGGTGCAGCAGACAGCCCTCCCCAGAGTGGTGGCCCCAACCAGTCTGCTGAAATCCCGAACAGAGCAAGATGCTAACCCTCCTTGTAATAAGTGGGGTGGGGGAGAGGTTTCCTGCTTTTAGCCCCCAACTGCATGCAAACTGAGAACCAGTGTCCTGACTCTCCTGTGTCTCCATGGCAACCGCAGGCCTCTGTGATCAAGTTAGAGAATCCTCAGGGGCTGGCAGCCACGTGCGAGCATGCAGAATGCAGAGCTGACTTGTCCTAGGTCTCTGTAGAAGCATATGATTCCTCCAACAATGTCTCTGGGCGCACAGTGATAGATTCATACATGGGACCTGTTGGCAGGCCACAGCTGACCAAACACCTAACCCCAGCAGCCATTTAGACTTAACTGCACATGCTTACTGGAGATCTCCAAAGCACACCGAGGCACCCAGCCAGCTTCTCGTCCTGTTCCACAATGAAAGAGCGTGGGATGGGCAGGAAAGTGGCCGTGCTCCTGCTTTGGAAGACCCCCCTCTCCTGCCACCTTCTTTCTTTTAAGCAGCAGAGTGGTTGCTTCCGAGCTAAAAGCACTGAAGGCAAAATTACCAAGAGTATTCCACGCAGAGTTCCTGTCCTACACACTCGGCATTTCTCAGCTGTGCTCTTCAGTGGCGTTTCCCACTGCAGAAAAGCAAGCTTCCTCCCCGATGGGTGGCCATTCTGTGCATCCTTAGTGCTGTGAGCTCAGTTGCTTACGGGGATCTGAATTTATCTTACCACATAGTGGTACGGCCTGTTGAACTAGGAAGAGGTTGAAAAGGACAGAGCCAAGTCTGAATCTTGCTGCCACCGGCTACCATGTCCCTACTTTCTTACTGGATTAGGGAATGGCTCCTCCTACCTCTTCCCCACTCATGCCTCGGTACTGTAGTTCAGGAGCTGCAGCTCAGTGGCTGGATCTCGGGTGAGGATCCTAGGAGCACGCCACGTGTGAATGGTTGCTGAACTCACTGCACACTGTGTCTAAGGACACACGGAACCTTGAGTTCTTGTGTTGAGCTCCCTGCGGGTGGGGGGGGGGTCGGGGGCACAGTGCACAGGCAATGGTGTCAGAATAAAGAGAAAAAAGGAGACAGACAGCTCTAGGGGACTCGAGGACAAGGCATGAGCGCTGGAGGGTTTTGCTCACAGTCGTCTGTTTAGATGCTGTGATGGGGACTCCGCAGGACCAGGGAAAAGGCTGGCTGCGGTGACTGTCAACAGCCCTGCATAGGCTTGTAGCAGGAGTCTTAAAAGATCTTATTAATAAAATCAAACCTGAGGCCAGTTATTGGGGTGAACACTGGAAGGTCAGAGAGACAGAACAAGCCACAGCTAACCTCACCTGGCCAACTTCTCAGCTGATCTTGTTTCCTCAGATTGGAAGCCTCTGTGTCCTCATATCCGAATGGCTCTCAGCTGAACTGCTGCTAGAAGCCTGAAAGCTTAACCAGCCAAATGCTTAACCAGGCCAAATGCTTCTAGTTTCTGGTCCTCACGCCTTATATATCTTTCTGCCTTCTACTACCACTCCCTGGGATTAAAGGCTCACTTTCTGGGATTAAAGGCGTGAGTCACCATGCTTGGCTGTATCCTTGAACAGATGGATTTCTGCCTCTGGAATGCTAGGATTAAAGGCGTGTGCTACCACTGCCTATCCTAAGTATCTAGTGGCTTTTCTGTTCTCTGACCCCAGATAAGTTTATTAGGGTACACAATATTTTGGGGAACACAATACCACCACATAGGCTGGACAAAAGGAATGGTGCACAGACCAGGTCCCTGAGCAGAGGGCATTGAGGAATGCAGGAAGGGGTGCGTCCCTCAGAAGAACCTTGCTTGGGTCAGGACCCTCAGTGGTGGCCTAGCCAATTCCCACCCCCTCCATCCACCCCCCCACCCCCGCCTCCGCAGCCATGGTGCTCACTGCTTCTGAGTTCGAACCCTGAGCAACAAGGCTGAGCTGGGACTCAGGACAGGGTACTGGCCATATCCTGATCTTCATCTTTGGAACTTAGCAGCTCCAAAGCATGTGCTCAGGTCTTCTAGAATTGGGCTCCTGTATCATTTGGTTGGTGTTTCAAAGTGGGCAACTCCACCCTGGCCCACCCTCAGAGCCTGTGCTAGCCTGTGGGCCTCTGGATCGCTCTGCTCTCAGGACTCTGAGGCAAAGCAGGTCCTCTCTACCTCTGTCAAGTGCAGTGTACTGCACATATCCACTTGCTGTTGCTTTCTACAAGGCTGAAGTATTTATGTTACTTTACATTTTGTTTTCACCTTG